>JAYKAV010000356.1:626042-797673 GCA_035582835.1 Phoebastria nigripes | reverse complement strand
CCGGGCCCCTCAAGGTCACGCCGCCGCCTCCCCGCCCCTGGCTTCCCCCTTCCCCGCCACCAGCCCGCGGCGCCTCCGGGAGCTGCCGCCCGCCGCGCCGGCCCCGGCCCCGGCCCCCCCGCGCTGCGCGCCAGGCAGCGCCCAGGCCCCGGCGCCGCGTCCGGGCGGAGCGGTTTCCCCCTCACGCGCCGCGGCCCCTCACCTGGATGAACTGGATGGTGAGCGCCGACTTGCCCACGCCGCCGCCGCCCACCACCACCAGCCGGTACTTCTCCTGCCCCGGGCCGTCCCTGCAGCCCGCGGCCATGGGGGAGCCGAGCGGAGCCGATCGCGGCAGCGCCGCCGCCGGGTCCGGCGCCTCTCTCCCTCCCGCTCTCCTCCCTCCTCCTCGGCCCGCCGGGGCTGAGCAGCCGCGGGCCCCACCGCCCCTGCGCTCCGCCGAGTGCGCCGCCGGCAGCCCAGCGCCCCGCCGTGCGGTGCTGCAGCGCCGAGCGGAGCGGAGCGGAGGGAGCACCGCCCGCCCCCGCAGCCAGGGCGCCGCGGCTACAAATGGCCGCCGGGGGGCGGGGCTCGCCTCATCGGTATGCTAATAAGAGCGACTATATGCATGAGGGGGCGGGGCCTGCCGCTCACTGCCCCGGTGCTGCATTCCCGCGGGCAGCGCGGGGCGGCCCGGCCCGGCGGCGGCGGCGGGACCCCGCGGGAGCGGGGCCGGGCGGGAGACGCTGGCGAGCAGCGAGATGCCCACATCCGGCTCCTCGGCACCACACCTCTTTCTTTGTAACGTGCGGGTTGTGACAGCCACTGGGTCACCTTTTTTCCCCGCACTCTCCCTCCAAACAGAGCGCTAAAGAGGTAATTACTGATTCCCTCATGGGCTTTACCGGGGCGCCCGTCCTCCAGCCGCTGAGTGCTTCATCAACATTAATGAACCTCTTTGAATACCCACGAGGTGAGGAGGGAGGTATTATTGCCCCTACATACAGATGCTGAGCCAAGGCACAGAGGGGTTTAAAGCCGAAGCATCGTTAACGTGAGGCACAGATTCACCAGGAGGGAATAGGGGAAAAAAGTCATAGAGACTTTAGCCCTTCCCCACTCTTCATCAGGTCTTCTTGTGACCATGCACATGAATGGGTTTCCCACTCATTTAGGCCATTCAGACCAAGGCCACCCTCTACCCCAAGTGTCACCCACCATATGGTGGGCGTCACAGTCCCACCATATTCATCCTTTTCTGTACATGGTCAGAGCACTCTGGTTGCAGTCTGTGGTAAATTCTCCTTGGTCCTTTACATCTTTACTACCTCTGCTGGGGGCAGACTACTGCTTTTGGTAGTGACCTACCTATTTTGGTAATAATTTACTGTCCGACGTGTTTCTGGACATCCAAAACACTAGGCAGATGGCCACTGCACATACTACAAAGAAGCAGAACTTTTGCTGGCAGACCTACTCTCAGGTAATTCCTTCTTCCCTTCCTCTCCCTCTCCCCTTTTAGAAAAGAAATATAGCAGTAAAATCATATAATTTTTACATATATAAACATATGTACACCCTTTTGCCAGCACAGAACGACAGTCAGTTGCGATCGTGTTCCTGAATGGCATAGCCATACCAACAAGTCTGTAACCTAGACACACTCCTCCCACCTGGAAAATAACAAAAACAGAAGTAGTGGCCATGTATGAAAGCTTTGTTGAAGGGACTTGCCTGGTACAACACTGAAGCTGTGTGGGGAGGCAGGGGCAGCAATCCAGGTAGCCTTCTGCTTATTCACCCAAGAAACTCAGACTTTCTGCATTTAACATACATTCTGCATTTCTGCAACAAATGAGGTGAGGGTCCCACAGGCAGGAGCCTCCTTCCTGACACAGACCTGGTTAGTTAGCTGTCTGCCTGATGCAGTGACTAACAGAGAAATAACATACTGTGGAGCTAATTAAGAACTAACATGATATCATATATACAGATGGGGTAAATCAATAATGTACCCGTAATCTTAATTCTATCATTTCCTAATTTGTCATGCTGAACTTTGCAGTTCTTACGCTGGATTTCTCTGCTTAAAAAAGCAAAACTGTAAAACCAAAACCAACATAATAAATAACATCTTTCAACACTCATCCTGGCTCAGTGGAAGGGAAGAGCATTTGACACACAGGAAACAAACCGATACCTCCTGAGTTAATGGGGTAATTCTATGCGAGGGAGACGAGGGATGCACTTTGCCACTGGGATTCACAACTGTATTTTGGAAGAGAAAAGCCAGGACTCAGGCCCCCTTGCTTTGGTATCCTCCTGTAGTGATAAGCCGCTTTTTGACATCTGTTCCCTTATTGCCCTGGCTGATCAGAAATAAGGAACAACTCACACAGGGGAGAATACCTAGCCTAAGATTTTCCAGTTCGGAAAAGAGGTAAGTGAGTGGGAGATACAACAGAGGTCTGTAAAGTCCTAAGCAGCACAGAGAAGTTGAACAGAGAAAGTCTCAAAATAGCAGAACTAAGGAACACCCAGCAACAGTATGAAGACAGAAGTTTAAACAAACAAAAAAATATATTGTTTTCCACAGACACAACCATGGAACTGTGGAAGTCGCTGCCACAAGGGGCTGTGGAGGACAAAACTGCATCTGTGTGACAAAAGGTTAGACAAAGTCACAGAGCATAAAGCACAGCAACCAGGGACGCAGTTTTGACTCGGGAAGTTTCTAAAACACTGGCAGCCTGAAGCCGGGTTGGCTATGAAAAATGAGTTACTTTCCACGTGTCCTGGTTCTGGTGCTCTTGCCTACAAATCACTTACTGGCCACTGTCAGGATCAGGAACCCGTGTGAGTATTAAGCTAGCAGGACAAGTCTTCTCTCCTAATTCTTAATTACGTTCTCAAGCTTAAGAAAAACCAAAGTGCAGACTATGATGAAGTGGAAACAGAAACTGAACTGCTGCTAGTTTATCAAGTTTGGGGTGTTTTTTAATAAAAATACAGTTATGATCTCATAGTTGGCTATTAGTACAGTAACCAGTAAATTACACTGTCAGGAATGGCACTGACATGAAAAGCAGATTTTAAGTGAGTTTTAAGAACACACTAATTTCTGTGCAAACTATTGCAACAGGATATCTGATTTCTTGGTTTAAAGATACATAGAAAACAAAACATTTTTATTTTCCCTTATCTCTTTTTAGGTTTCAGTTTCATTATATATCCTTTTAAATAGCTATTCTGGCTGATGTGGCTACCCAGTCTTGTGAATTCTACAAGAAAAGCTTGTTGTTTTTTTAAACAACTGACAGATATGTTAAAGATTAAAACAATTAACACAATCATCCATTACTTTAAAAAAGACTCTATTGCAAAAAAACTATTACTGTTAAATTCGTTGTATTTGTTATTTTTGGTAGTGAAATTCAGTTTCACAAATAGAGTGATATTCTTGCAAAGCACAAGGCAGTAGTCACAGAAAAACAAGAGATGGACAGCAATTAATGAACAGCATTTTTTTGTATTTTTATAACTGCATCCAAAGATCCCAGTAAGAATTGTTTTCTCTTTGTTGTATAAACATAGGTAGAGGCAGAAAGTCTCAAGTACAGAGATGTTATAGTCTATAACCTTGGGTGTTCAAACATCTATGCATAATAGTAATTTTATACATGGAAACGGTTGTCTTGTACTCCCCGGGCTGTCAATGGGCAGAAGCTGGACCCTCCAGAGGAGGGTACCAGGGCAGTTAGGGCAGAACAAGCCCTGGAAGTGCCAGTCTCTACTCCCTGCACCGTGAGCCTTGCAGAGACTCGGCACCTTGTCTTCCCTCACCAGCAGCTCTTGCTGTGAGCCCTGGTTTCAGGAGACAAAGGGTTTACACGTGAATAAAGACATGGAGATGAGGATACAACACATGCCAGGTTTCATTTCAAGATCAGCTAACCTAGGAAAGGCTGAGTGGTGAGGTGCCTAGAAGGTGACTGATACGAGGTGGCAGAGGAAGATGATTCAAAAGGGGTTTTGTATGGTCCATGCCGTCAGGAAAATAAATTTTGCAGCACCAGTTTGCATATCCCTAGGGAGGTAGAAAACACAGCGTTTCATAACGGAGAGGAAGAACTTGAAATACCAAGACCTGAAATGATGAAGACATGACTAAAGTTTTGATGAAACGGCTGGGAAAGAAAGTATAGCTTTTAGAACCGTTACATAGAAAGAAGCTGCGTCATTTCAGGTCTAGCCTGAATATGCATATTTAAAAAGAGACAAAATCAAGAATGACATCCAGATGGCAAGCTTAAAAGAAAGAGCACCATAGCGCTTTATGTAATGACAGGAAAAAAAAGATTTCAGGAAGTGCTTGGGGGAAAGATCCAGAACTTTATTTTACATTGGCAGTCTGGCAAAGATGTGGGTTTGGAAGGTTAGAAGACGTGTATGCAGTAAGTGACATATTGAAAGCTAAAAGTGCTCTGTGAGAACATAATAGCTTATTTAAAAGAAAACTTGTTCACAGGCTTATCACAGAAAAAAGTTACAAAATCTCTGGGACATGAGTCAGCATGGTAGGTAACTTTAACACTGAGTTATTCCACTAATTTAGGATTATATGTATACCTAATGGTGGCACTTGTTTATTTACCTTGCTCAAGCAGGCCTTAAACATTACCCCAGTACTGTGTGGATATTGTGACCTAAAGAGATCCATGTGCTGCAATTGCCACCAAGAACTCCACCGCTGACTGTAAGATGGGAGGAAACTGGGTTTCTCAAAGCCATAAAACAAGAAGCTAGGGAGAAAAATTACAAACAATTTGATTTTCCTTGGGATAAGAATGTAAGACCTAATTCAGAATAAAATGGGCAATAATTTTTCCTGTGTATAAAAAATGTGAACTCTTTGTTACACTTATAACGAGCACCCAGAAACTAAAAGAAAAGATAAGCCATTTCTCCTCAGAGACACTTACCAGTTTCTGAGTAAGAAGTAAAACTATTTTCAGCCAAGTAGCTACAGCTTTTTATAAATGTTCATCTATTTTTGTATCTACCTATTCCAGTAAAGTGATCTGTAGTAAACACTTCAAAATGTGTCATTTTCTCTGAGGCTTGAAATTGATATACAAAGGAAAAATACTATGTCCCCCCCTTTTTTTTTGCTGTAAGATGGGCTTGTCAATTTTTATTAATTATTATGATTACTTCAGCAATTTAGATGTGTTTATACCCAGTAGTAATTACAAAACAATAACATCCCAAGAGAAAAGAGTAAAATAAACTGTGTAGGAATAGGATTTTTAGACAAGATTGTTTAAGTTTATGATGGTATATGTTTTCCCTAACACTTACATAACTGAACTGAGCAATTAACATGTGGGCGAATTTATTTTTTTTTAGAGAACGCACCAGCATCAGTTCTTTAGTGAGCAGGTCAGGTTTTGCACATCCAGGCATGAAGGGGATCCTCTAGCAAAGCAAGCAATCCAATCTTGATTTTTTTTTCCATATATATTTAGATGTTATGTATTTATATATTTTTACATATGTGGTTTTTTATATATTTATTTCATGATATTGCTAGGATAAAAAAGAAGCAGGAAAGAAACCCAAATTAGTACCTTTTAGACCTTCCCCATAGACCCTAAAAATGTGAAAGCGAGCCCAAAAGAAAATTTCTCCACAAATCACCTCTAAATTACTACTTGCAAGAAGACCCTTACTCTATTGGAAAGGAGACTGTACCTTTTCTGGTCTCTTTCCAGATAAAGTGAGTAACTAGGGGTAGAACCGCTGGTTGTGATACACAGCAGAAGCAAGCTCAGGACAGATGGCATTTCCTTGCTGTTCAGCGCGAGGGCCCTCCAGAGCAGAGCGGCCATGTCCATGCTGCACCGTGAAGCATGGTGCCTTCAATCCCTTACACCGCAAACATCTTTCCGTCTACTGTGGTCACCACTGACCTGTCTTCCTCGCAGTATGGGACCACACCAGAGCATTCCCCAGAGGCTGGCGAGCCCCACGCATGCCCTGAGTCACTGTTCATGCCCCTTGCAGAGAGCTGCCCAAGACCATCACAGGGGACTTCACGGCATCTTCTGAGACCTGTCTCTGGGCCGGAGGGGCGAGGCCAGACCTTGCTGGCTAGGGGGCCCGCAGTATCCCAGAGGAGCCTGCCAGGCTCACCTTCGCACCCCAGCGAGCTGCCCCTCTCTCACATCGCGCTGCAGGAGAGCCTCCTCCAGTCTGATGGTGCTCGGCAGCTGAATTCACTGCGCCCACCACCTCCACAATTTGGGAGGCTTCAGACAGGAATGAACCGGCAGTGCTGTGAAAGACAATCCCACAAACCACAGCTGGATTTCCTTGGCCAGAAAATGAGCTACCTTAATTGACGCACACAGCCACTTTGTGTACCACAGTATGACTGGAGCCACACAAGACACAGAAACTGGGTTTTTTTTCTTCACCGCCCAAAGGCTAAACACTGCTGGTTTCCTTTCCCCTCGTACAGGATATAAGAAACTTCTTATTTTCCCCTAACACTCATAAGCCTATTTGCTTTCTTACATTTATGATGTTTCCACAGAGCGATGAGAGGGAGGCAGGATAACAAAAAGATAGTTCTTGTGTAGGAAATGCCTGGATATCCAAAACAGCCTCTGAATCTCAACCTTGGGAACAGCCAGATTTTCACACACCTTTCAGTCATGCATGATCCTGCTGCCCCAAAATGGAAAGAGGCAGTTAGCTTTTACCTAACCAAGAAACCTCTGCCACTCACCTTGTAAAAAAACTGAGGGTTTGTGGGCACATCTCAGTTGGCTTCTATTGCTTTCCTGGAGTCGGTAAGATAGTGCAGCCAAGAGAGCTGCGATGTCAAAGCCGCATTTCCACTACTCATACAAAGCTCCCACACCAGTACTGCTCTTCTAGATCCACTTAATTGTGATAGTTAGGCTTGAATAGAGAAAGAAAGGGTGAAAAATCACTTAGGTAGGTTGGACTAAATCAGCTGGGCCTGACAACATTTGTTGTAAAGTACATGGTGAGCAGTCTCAGAGGCATTGGTGGTTACCCTCAGCACTTTATAGAAGATGGGTGAGAAGTCCAGGAGACTGAAGAGGATAAATAGGTTTAAAAGGGAGAAAAGGAAGAGTAGAGAATTATGGATCAGTCACTTTAATCTCATTTTCTGGAAAAAGTATTAAAACAAATAATTAAACTATTTGTAAATACCTGGAAGAAAACAAGGAGGTAACTGACAACCAGTATGTTCTTCTCCAAGAACAAATTGTGTCAAATCAAAATATTTTTCTCCTATAATCCATTAACAGGTATTTAAGTAGGAGGAAGCAGTATGTGTTCTATATCTTGATTTTAGTAAAGCTTTTGATATTGTCTTTCATGATGTGCTTATAAACAGGCTAGTTCCCCGTGTTATGTTAGATGGCAGCACTAAAGCGGGAGCAGGGCAGCTGAGAACACTGGACTCCGTGATTTTCAGTGGTTCATTGACAAAACTGAGGATAGTACCACACAACTATCCAGAAGACCTGACCCGATCTAGTATTATTAAATATTTCAGTAATAACCTAGATGATGAAACAAGAAAGCACATGTCCTACATTTTCAGAAGCTGCATGCTGGGGGAGAAAAAAAGACTTCCGAATGACCACAAGAATTAAAGAAAAGTTCTAAAAAGAGAGAATGTAATTCAGAAACAACACATGTATTGTTCCGTATGTAGACAAGAATTTGTTAGTTATTTGATTGCAGTTAAGTATATTAGAAAAGAATCAAAAAAAATATTACTTTCCCCTTCCCTGGTGCTTTCCCTCACTTCTTGGTATTGGTACCTATATACTTGGTACCTATATTCTCAGGTATTCAACACCTGAGCCTGAATTCCCTCTTTTTACTTATATACTTTCAGAGATATCCTTCCTTGCATTTTATTTCTCTTGCTAACTTACAGTGTAATTTCAATGATAAAGGCTTGTATTACCATTTTAGTATAACTCCTTAGTATGATGACCTACATTTCATTTTCTGCATGTTTCCTTCTTACGCTGAGATCAAAGGAGAGCTAATGATTAAGGCACTCTGGTCTTACTAAAATTCCTGTCCTCCTTTTGCACTAAGGTCGTGTTTGCTTGTGCTTCATAGCATTTCTTTAGCAAACTGCCAACTCTGCTATTTCCTATAAACTTACTTTTTGTAAGGCCACTCACTTGCAGCCTCATTTCTATTTCCCTTTACCCTTCATGACCCATTCCCATGGATCAATTTTCTGATGCGATTTTTCTAGAATTCATTGTCCCAGTATTTCTGTACCTCAGCCGGATACAGAGATCTGTCTGGTTAATTTGGAGAACTCTAAATCCACACAGGAGCGAAATGCACTAGGAATCATTTACGAAATGCATGACCTTGAAATAGCATAGTTCCATAGCACAGATGGAGTTTACCAGATGTCTGAGACTATGAAATGATGAGATTCAGAAGATTCAGTACTTTAGAGTGGTTTAAACAACTGAGATTGCAGTATAGGATAGAGATACTGGAAGTATATTTAAACAAGCACATTTATACATGGATCCATGATTTTGGTGCCCAGATTAGTTTACCCACCCTGCCTCTGCAGTGTGCGCTTACCTGTGCAACGCAGGTACATCCTGAGGACAGTGAAAGTTTTACTCCTCGTTGATACAAAATGTGGGGTTCTTCCTTGAACCATCAGAACTGGTCTGGTGGTGATAAACCCTCTGTTGTTGGCTGTCCAATGTTTGGTTCTTCAAGATGTCACGTTCTGATCTCTTGGTGTGACTGAAATGACTGAAAAACCATATAATGTGGGATCAGCACCTAGCCAGAAGAGCTGTCCTTCAAAACACTCTCATCATCTTTTAAATTTCCAGTGCTAAAAATAGGGCAGTAAGGATTCTTCACCTAGGTGGTGTCTTAAAACAGTACTGTTGTTAGCAACGCGGTTTGTACAGCAAGGTCCTGCCTGTAGAGAGTTTCACAGGTACATAAACATTATTCTTTCTCTGGCTAAAAGCTGCTCGGGGACATGAATTTCTTTCAAGGAGATATTTTTCCTGTCCCCACTCTCTTTTTCATGCATCCTACCACCAAAGTGCCACGTTTCTTCATACTTCCAAGATGCCCCAACAGTTGAAGCTTATTTGGTCGACTCTTAGCTACTGACCATGGTTGCTTATTAAACACAACAGAGCATCTCTTCTGCTAGTAAATAAAGGACAGGCTAGTCTGTCTGTGTTTTCAAATGTCACAGCTTGCTGAAATCACTGCTATTGCTTAGTGAAACTCTGTTTTCTCAGCGTACAACAATTTGCCTCAGCACTGTCATTTCATCATGTAAGGGTTAGTTGCGGGTGAACGGGAGAAGGTTCAGCAGTTCATTTTCTTTGGACATGAGAATTGAGATGCCGATGTAAAAATCCTGTAAAATGTGTCTTTTTCTCCTGTCTACCATTCTTCCCATTTTTTCTTCCCATTCTGCGGGCAACTCCTTGTTGGCAAACTCCCTCTTTACTGATTTCCTCTGCTGGTCTTGTCCTCAGATTCCTCCACCAAGTTCTGCAGCCTAGCAGTCTCATCACACCCCCTGTACATCTCAACACAGGATGAACAATGAAGTCAACTCCCTTTCCACCCTCTTCCCATCATCGACAGGCCAAGGAGCAACTTCTTAGGATACAGGGTATTCTGAGGTACTGCTGAACACCAGCTTTAAGACCTGAAAGGGTGTTTTTCCAAAACTCAACAGACATACACTACCCAAGTGAAATTGTTGTCTTCTGGCTTGCCCCAATTTAGGTATGGGGAAATAGGAGTGGAAAAAGAATTGCTGGAGGTGAGAAAATAGGCTGTTTCAGAGTTTCAGCAATTCCTCTTCCTCTCCTTTTCCTCCTGTCCCAATCTACATACCTCAAGGAAACCCTATATGCGTAGCAGAGTACCCTATATTCAGAATACTTTCTGTTTGGCTCCAGAGGCACTTGAGCTTTTGGTTCAAAGGTGATGTTAGCAGACTTTGCCAAATCCGTCATATTTTGGCCAGTGAGGGCTATTGCCAAGAAGAAGAAAAGCACTTGTTCAAATACATGAAATTAGTCTGTACTGAAATTTCAGCTGAGGAATTAACATTTAATTTTTCATATTTGTACAAGTTGTTTTTTACCACCAATTTAAAGAACCAATATTAGTGGATCACACCGGTGGATTCTGTACCAACATGTTGTACCCCCAGTTTCTGTCACATGGAAATTACCGTCTAACTAGAAGAAATATTATTATCCCGTTCGCAGACAGGGCATTCAAGCACGAACACGCTAAGGAATATGCCTGAGGATACGTAGAAAGCCTACATCAGTCATGTGAGCCATACTGGGGAATAAACAACACAAGCCCTTTACTTACTCCTTCTCCAGACACTCTGTATCTTCCTTTAAATCAGCCTATTAATTCATCACCAGCAGCACTGCAGGTGAAGAAGCTGTTGAAATAGATTTTCTTTTTGTTGTCATTTTTTATGTACATGAGAACAAGGGACTGAAGTCAATATGAATCAATGAGATCAACATATCTGCTGTAGGAATTAATTTTAAATACATATATTTTTTTAAAAATTATATTATGCTTGTTTGTGCTCTTAAATCACTGAAAATCAGAATCTATCTGGAAAGTGAAAATGTACCTATCGATTGAAGAATGGGGAAATTAAGGTAAAAACAAACAGGCCAGCTTGATAACAAATACATGATAAACAGACATTTTACTGAAAAGGAGACTTTTCAGATATTTCCATGACATGTTGTTGCCACTTGAAATGTGGTGCCTTCTGGTGCTGTCTCAGAATATCTGGCAGAACATGTTGTATGTAATCAGACGCTATTTTTTCAATGTATAATTTTTTAAAATTCTGTCTTCTCTGATAACCATCGTGCAAGACAAATGTTCTACTTGCTAAATAATTTCCTTCAGAAAAATTGAACAAACACATCTCTAGGATTTTCTGTTACTAGCAACTCCAACTCCCATTTTTAAAAGTCCATAAGACGATTAAAGCAAAATTTTTAAGATGCTTTGGCTCACTATCAAATCTTCTACTAAAGGAAAAGATATTAAAAAAAAAAGTAGTAATCACACAAAATAATAATGGAACAAATTATAATAATCATTAAACCCACCATTAAATCTAAATTTATCTTTCTATTAGTTACATGGAATAAACTGTTACATTGAGGAGCTTTCACTGTGAGCCCACTGAAACATCGGCATTCACCGCTCACTGAATTCACTCCTGTGCTTAAAATGGCACTTTCCTTTACTACCTTGTAGTAAATGAATGCTAATCAGTAATATTCCAGCAAACTCTCACCCAGCTAAATCATTTCTTCGTTCCCCAGGTAGAACTTGTGCGTGGACATTTTCCAAAAGCATTGGCAAGGCTAGGGCCTGATTTTAACCAGCAATGTTTTAAAAAGCAAAGGACAAAAAGGAAAGCAGTGAAAATGAAAATCAGCAGAGACAATGCTAAATAACACATTCGGTGGTGATGAGAGTGTTTGTAAGATATCTGACCCTGAGGTCAGCACATCTTCCCTGGCCGTGGCAGAGCTTGCACAGGAAACCAGCAACTTTTTCTCACATTATCACGTTGGCGGGGAGCCGTGTAGGGAAGCGCAGAAAGTGACCCGCAGTTTTCCTGAGTTTTGGAATCAAGTCTAGTGCATTAGATTTGCACTTCTTCAAAACAGCTTACAAGACGCAAGCAAATATTTGCGCACTTGGCTCCCCGCAAATGAAAACATTTAAGTTCTTGCTTGAGCACTGCCTGCTAATAAGGAACACAGTGAAATAGGAGTGGATCAGGAGATTAAATTCAACTGTGCTGAGGTCCCTGCAACTGCGGTATGCACTGCTGTACCATTTTGGACAAGATGCAGTCTGGTTCCTTGTACCAAAAAACCGTGCGTGAGGTTCAAAGCTCTGCCTTCCTGCAAGTTGTCTTTCCACCTGCCACATCTCACCCCAGCCACCCTCTCTGGTAAAAGGCCTGCCATGCACAGGCTTTTTGCTTCTGATCATATTCCTGCCTCAGTCGTTCCTTGTCCTGTTCCAGATGACACCGTAGGCCTGCCATCCAGTCCTCCTCCCAGTGCTGAGTTTGGTCACAGATGGAGGCAGAATGAGAGGCTTCACACTGCAGTCACAGCAGCTCCTCTAGGAGGACCCCTGGAGTGAACTGGCTCTTCCCGGACAACCCTTTGCTTGGGGAAGAAGATAAAGGTATTGAGTTTCTGAAAGTCTTTGTCTCTATAATTGCTTTGTCCCTTGTCAGCTGAAGACTCTGGGCCAGGGAGATGAGCTCGGACCAGTGGGTCAACCAGCAGCAAGATGCAGAACTTCAAAATGAAACCCGCTGGCACCACCACTGCACTGCACGGTGGTTGCCCCTCAGAGCTTAGTGACCTCTGAGTCCCACCAGTCAGCGGCCAAGCAGGCTGTGGTGGACAAATCCAACACAGGCAAAGTCATGATTAAAGATCCTGAGGCCATCCTCCAAACCTTCTCAGTTTGGACTGCACGAGTCAGAGGTATCATTGAAACATCCAGGCCACCGCTCTCCGTTCCCTATCTGACAAGGCCCACTCTCCCATCCAGTGCCCGTCCCAGAGCAGCTGCAACTACTTAACCTGCAAGGGCTACCGCTCAGTTGTTAGTAGGCCTCGGTGGACCCACCAACACAGATTTACTGACATGCTGGCAGGCTTCACTGGAAGGCCTCATGATATCTGTGTTTTCCCGTCCTCCAGCATCAGGTTCAAAGGGGATGCTGAAACCCTCTTTTCAAGCAGGATCATTCACAGCATAAAGTGGAAGAGGCTGAAACCCCTCTGTGCTGTTGGGTGATGAAGCCATACCCACACAACAGTGGAGAACAGGGCTAGTTTAACGACATGCTATGAAATGCTATGAATAAGTGGAATGTGCTTTTTCCTTTGACTATGATATGGCAGGTCCTGATTGACAGACTAGGCACAAATGTGCAAACTGCACAAGCTGCACAAATCAGTGCAGCCCTGATGACTGCTGTGTCCTACACACCTTCTGCAAGGAATTGGCTGAGCCTTTCCATCTGGACCAGGAGAAGAAGGACTAGTTTCTTCAGCAGCTTTATGCCCATCTTCTGCAGTCTGTTGAGTAGCTGGAGAAGCCAGATGACCCCCTATGTCTGACCATGCCTTCATTAACAGGGTGAACTGAGCAACTTGGGGTGGAGTCCAATTAACTCTACATGACTTTTCTATCCCATTCTGTTTCCTAGAGGCGGGGTTTAGGTTTGCCTGCTTTACCCACTCACTCCCCGGGGAACCTCAATCCATACTTCTTCTGGGCAAGCATGGTTACTCTGACTATGTCTGTCCTAGCCCTCTGTGTCTTTTCTGACCTTTCGAGCATTCTGGCATGTGGCTGTGGCTGCTGCCTCCACAACCCTCAGGAAACATCACAGGCTGAGGGCTACGTGTTTTGCTGGAGAAAAATGCAGCTGAGAAGTGGCTGTGCCATGCAGTTCAGGAAAGCGGGGAGAGTGAGGAGAGATTTGCTTTCTGTCTGCTTCCTGGGAGGCGGTGGAGAGAGTGGCAGAGGGAATAAGGCTGTGTAAGCAGCTCGTATGGATGCGGGAGTAAGTCTTCATAAGGACTAGAAAGGCAAGAGGTGGAACTAGCTGGCTGGATCCTGCAGGACAAAAAAAGCACCCTTTCCCCTAGGAAACCTTCTTTGCCCCTGTCTACAGTGACACAAGACCTTCTGTCCTGTCCTGTTCTCTCCCTTTTTTATCTCTAGAGAAATTGGCCATTTCCACATTTACCTAGGCTTTTGGCCAACCACTCTATTCATGGAGTGGCCATGTCTTCTGAACCTTACGAAAGGCCACCTGCACCCTAGATGTTATTAAGCCTCTCCATTTAGTGGAGAGGAGATGCCCCAATGGTCACCATGTGGCATGGAACCTGCTGCCATTTTCTGTCCTTTCAGCCTACACCTAAAGATGTCTCTGCTTCTTAGGGAAGATGAAGAAGTGAGTTGCAAAGGTTAGAGGGCTAACAGTCATTAGGAAACATGAGGGGCCTGACACATTCTGGGCCTTCGTACATCCTGAAAAGCACCTCAGAGTGTCACAGGATCTCCCAGAGAACTTTAGTCCACGCTGGAGGATTTTGTGATGGTGTGGCCCACTTGCTGCTTTGAACACTTTAGGAACGGGCACACAGTAAGTACCCACCTGAAAGTGGTTTGGTTTCCTCTAGAAAGGACATAGTCTGCATGCACCAAAACTGCTCTGTGGTCCAAAACAACAGGCAGCACATAGGGACAACTGGGGGCATTCGCTCCAGAGCCCCACCAGCACTCCAAGCCAAACTGCATATATATCTGCAGCTGATGGCTGGCATTGCACAAAACACAAATGTAGCTGCTGCTGTAAGGAAATTACAAACCAAGGACAAGACAGTGGTACAGCCCCAAAGATTAGACAGAACAAGCAGACTCCTGATTGCAGCTTGGCACCAGATCAGATCACAAGCATAGTCAAACCAAGTATTGCCAGGAGTATTAGCCATCCCCAGAGGGACTGGGAGCGGGCGAGTCTGTGGCTTCAGCTGCAGCCCACAGCAGTGAGGATCACTGGCCAGCTGTGGCCAAGGAGCTCCTACATGGCAGCACTGTGCCCGAGGCAGAAGGAAGCAAGCCCAGCTTGCTCCTCAAGAGGGACATGAGAATCACATCGCCAGAAGTCATTAGATGATGCAGCCAAAAGGTGTGGTCTGTTCGTTTTGTTTGGATTTACCTGATATCAGTGAAATTGTAGAGATTCGCATTAGTACTGGCATTAAGCTTTTTTTCACTTAGGCCCAAAGTGATAAAGAGACCTTGGCTTCCAAATACTTTCATCAAGCCATGCCTTCGCATTTGCTGAAAATGCTTCTTAGTTTGTTGAAAGCAAGATTGCACACGACACGTTTGACCAAACTTCTTTATAATTCCCGCTCTCAGAAAAGTAAAGTCGTTTCTCATTTCATTGTAGGAAGTCATAAAAACAAACCTGTCATTCATCCATGCCCTACAGGCTTTTTAGACTGTTTTCTTTTGGCACTTGTCTTACTATTGGAGAACCTTTCTAGATAATTGGGCAATGAAGTGTTAATGCTTTCCGGGGCGGGGAGTGAGGGATAGGCTTTTTTCCAGAAAGAAACAGAACAATGTCTAATGTAGACAAAACTTCAGTTTTGTTCTTTGTTGACCTTTTAACGTGGTGTATATCTGAGCAGGGATTCATCCTCACCACTTCTTTCTTTCATGTCAGTCTGGATTTAATAACGAGAGGCATAGTGCAAAGACCATCTTTTCTTGCCATTTGGGAATGGACTGGACATGGTTATAGTCATTACATCCACAAGCAGCATGATTGTATTATTTTTGTGTTTCAATATAAAAAAAAAAGCTGCCCTAGGGATAACAGGCAGGTCTAAGTAACGCACACATAACATATGGGCTCCTGCTGTGTATTTTTGACACTCCTTAACAGTGAGAATTAAGATCTATGGCTCTCATCTTTCAGCTGATAACATCAAGACAGGCTGCAGTGACTACACAGAGCCTTCCTGAAATCAAATTGGTCTCTGAGCAAACACAGCAGTTCATGTGGGAACTACTAAATGAGAACAATTTAGAACTGCAGCTTAAACTGCAGCGTATATAGAAACAAGCCCTATTTACTGCAGCAGATGAAGCTGTAGATGATAGTTGTCTCTGACTTGGTTCTGTGATGAAGGGTCACGCTTTTATTAGGGATATGGACAGGAACTACCAACAGCAGCTCATAGCTATGCAAAGAGGTAATCTCCGGTGGAAAAAAACCCAACCGTCACCAAATAATTAGTCTTGCATTCCACTGGAGATCTCTCCCACACAAATGGGGGAAGGTGTGTCATGCTGCAGATCACTGCCAAAATAGCACGACGTGGCATTTCTTAGTTTAATTGTTTCAACAGATCATTTATTTTTTCTGTAAGAATGAGTTTGATTTGAGCTCTCATCCTTGAAATACCAGGGTGAACTTAATTAAATGCAGTTTACCTTCACTGAATGACTAACAAGACCCCCGGTGCTGCGGGAAGTACAGCAGACTGCACACTCTCCAGGCAGCTAAGCCAACACCGCACATTGCCAGTCACAGCCATGCCCTCCCATGTCCTTCAGCATGTGTTCAACATAGGACAGAAATGGTCTGTGGCAAGTGGTAAGAAGAGAAGAATGCTAGCAAGACCCCTGAGAAGGCTGGATTTTGAGGAAGAAAGCCCAGGGGAAATGGGGTGACCCCACTACTGGGAATTTGAATCAGACAGACTTCCACCTTCTCCCTTTTTAATCATGAGCCATAAGAACAGCCATAACGATGTTCTTATGCCCCAGGAGTCTCATGAGAACATCCACACACAGCATTGAGAAGAAGGCCTTGCGTGCCTGCCACACACCTTACTCACATGTGTAATTTACTTGTTTCTTCAGTCAATGCTATTTTTTCCCTTAGAAATGTGAGAAGTGGCTTCTTATATTAGTAGTTTCAACTCAGCACTTACATATTAGGGACGTAGTAAGTATTTTAAAATAGGTTCATAATAAGTTCATAAAGCCTTTGTAAAATCTCAATGCATTCAGCATATACTTGTCTTTTATATATCAGTCTGGCTTTCTCAACAGTAAAAATGAAGACAATGAATCCCTAGTTAGACAATTACCTGCTTAAAACACTGGATACACATCCAGGGCACTGAAATGCTTTTTAGAGAAATACACGAGTGCACACGTGTGACTACTAACAAGCTATTGGGTTTTCTAATCATGCAATTACCATATTAAAAGAAAAATACATGGCAATCCAAAGTCAGTTGTAGAAACAAATCAGAGTAACAGGCTACAGTTTCCCAGATTTTTCCCTACTGAATGATAAACATGTATTTGTACCACTTACTGATACACTACATTGAGATTAAGATGAATTTGATTTGATCTCAATACTGGGTTCCTGAGCTCAGAGTATCCATGGCAAGCACAATGAATGAGGAAGTTGGAAACCACAGCAAGGTAAGCAAAGTACTCAGCAATTCACCCCAAGAGTGCCGTTTTATCTATCCCTTGTTAAGGGATTAATGCAACACTGATTGAAATTGGTGAGGATTTTACTGCAGAGTTAGTAAGAATTGTGAGCTATAAATTATGACAGGAAAAAGGGCTCCTGCAGTCACTATGGAGGGCACGTGAAGAAACAGGAAATAAATTTACTTTCTAAGTGTCCTAGTATTTATCTGAAAGTAATCTGTAAGTTCACACAAAGTGCATTAGATCTCTGTAACCGATAAACAGAAGCAATTCCCTTTCACCTTTATACTGAGATAGCCTTCCACTGCACTTCAGTAGGGCAAGCCACAGGTCACATGCAAAAGAAGATTTCTTCAAGGCAACACGGTGTCACCCACCTTATCTTAGTCATCAAAAATGGAACCTGCACTGTTAGAGAGTCCCTAGGACCTTCCTTCGACATTGACATAGAGGTTGGGTTCCAGCTTTTAGAAGTGATATTCACACTTCACCATTGCAATGAAATGTTTGGATTATTTCACTAATAATAATAAAATAATACTGATATATACAGGTACCCAAGACAGGAGGTATTCTGTGGTCCAGCAACCAATATCTATATTTAACACTTTTAAAGGCCAAGCTTAGGAGAAGTGAAGCACAAGACTGAGATTCAATCCATACATCCTTACAAGGCAAAGCCTCCTTACTCTTTCAATTCCAGACAGCACCTGCCCAGAAGGTAGTTGGCACTAGTTACTAGTGAACTTGGACTTTGCCCTTACTTAAATAACACATATAACAAACATCAACAACACAAATAATAACGCCCCCCCTCACGCCCAGCAGTAGCTGAAACAGAAATCAGTAGAATGAGAAAAGCAAAGAATAAACCCACAGCACATATGACAATGCTGAAAAAATGTGAAAGTAGAGCTTCAGTCTGGCTTGCAATAGCCCTTCACCTCCACTTGAAATCCTGGAACAGACAGCCGTGACTTAGCTAATATACACGTTAGGGATAAAGAATGGATTCACTTACACAGTATTTGCAGTGACAGTAATTTATTCAATAAAAAGCAGCTCATGCCCACCCTGTCACAAATCTCTAGTAAATAGATTCTATTTATCTCTCTACCTACTTCTTACTCCTGTCTTCCTTGCCACTCATTATTCTCTCCACAGTCAAGAGTCACAGCATCTGATGCATCGCTTCACTAGCACTCATTTCTTCAGTTGAAATCTCACCAGAGACATCCCTCACTGTGAAAGCTCAATCACCACTCAATAGGATTATTGCTGACCTCCCTCCATGGCCTCCCAAACCCCTCACAGCTCTTCCTTACTTTGCCCTAGGCTGGTCACAGTAGAGCTCTAATAGCACGTCATCTTCCCCTTCACACTGTCTTGGAGTCCACTCCTTTAAAGGAATTCCTGTGCTGGCCTCCTGCCTTTGTGTTCATGTTTCCCAGCTTCAGTAACTGCCACAGTCTCACTTCCATCATCACTGCCATTTCTCCCTTTCTTTCCTTAAAGCTTTCCTAAGCATCTTTTCCTGCTGAAACCCTGTGTCTTTGCCATCATCTCCTTTCTTCAGCTGCAACATGCTAAAAATGAGATTTTGTTCAAGCACTTTGGAGACAGAATTGCAGTTCATGGAAGGTTTTTTGAGATCATAAATGTCTAAGATCAGAGATCACATATCAGTCTAATACAGTGTCAATTAAAATGTGTCCTCAAGCTATGCTTGATGCATCTGTAAAACCAGAAATAGCAATAACACTAAGGAAAGGGGTAATTGCTGAGAATTTCCAAGAGTTGTAGGACATGCCAGGGATAGAAGATGGAGATGACAGTAATCAAGGTTAGACTCGTCTGCCTGCCCCTCATAGTGAGATTTTGCACTGAGCTCTCCTGATTCTCATCACCACCAAGAGGACAAAATGGGAACCCATCATCCCATAAGTTAAGGTGAATAGCTAGTAGGTGTGATGGGAACCTCATTTGATGCTTGTAGTAACTCATTTTCCCTAAGCGAAGAGAAGAAAAAGCTATTGTGCGTCAGAAAAGTATGAAAGTGTCCTGGGGCTTCTCTTTGTATGCTATTATTCACGCATAATCTATACCCCAGGGTCCTTCCTTAGGCATTGTCAAATATATATAGAGAGAACAAGATTTAAGAGTTTGGGATGTCACTAAGAGCATGGTTAAGGGCCAAATGAAGGAGGAGAGCAATGGAGGAAGGGACTGGAAGTTGGGAAATAGTGTCATAGGTTAAAGTAATTTTAAGTAAAAAAAACCTCAAACCACAGAGAGTGGGAAGCTAGTGAACGTGAATAAAAATAGAGTTGAAATGTAAAAAATGAACTCAGAACATCAAAATATTCCAATAKATAATATATGATCATTCCTATCATATACATAGTGGGAATAAAGTGAAGACATCAGAGCAAAAGAAATGGAAGAGTGTAAAGGAGACAAGAAATTCTAAATGAAGTGTCCGTTTCAATATTGAACTCTTTCACAATTTTCCCAGTTTCACTAAAATAGATCATTACAAGCAAGTAGCATTTTCCAGAGGGAAGCTGGTCAGTTTTTTTTAAAAAATAAAATATTTTCAGCTCTTGCTATAAACAATATTTGTCTCTGTCCCCAGATATTTTGCCTTTGGAAGCAAAGCAGGTTTTCTCCCCCATCTACTGTTCTTGGAGAGATTTTACAGTATTCCCTCATACTGCCTCCCCACGGTTCCAGTGAAGAACTTGGTGTAGTCTGGGGCTGCGGATAGATAATGATAAATTTTACAGAGAGGAAAAAAAGATGACAAATCTGGTTCTAGAAAGTTAACTTTCAGGTCATCTGCTGACAGGTTCCATATGACTGCCAGATTACTGTTCTAATTAAGGTACTGCCTAGGAATATCAGACAGAAATTAGGAGTCTATTTCTGAACACAACATAGAGATAAATAACACAAATTTCACCACTTCTAATAAGAGAACAAAAAAATGCTAGCCAAATCCTGTGCCCAGCTCAGACAGTTTCATCGCAGAAGCTCATGGTCCAGGAGTCGGTTCTGACACAGTGGAGACACCAAACAGAAAAGAGCGACAGGGGTAGGCAAGAAAACACGCAACAAAAAAGTGAATGAAATCTAATGGGAAACCAGGACTTTGAGGACACAGCTCCTTACTTGCTCACCCTCTATCTTCTAAAAGCTGTGATAATGGTCCCCGCAGTACAGTTTGCCATAGGGCCTTTTCATTATTTCTGTTTGGTTTTATTCAGGGGGAGTCACTAAGAGTTAGATAACAGAAAGTAATATTAAAGGTTATGAAAAAAGCATGATAGAGTTCAAATTCTAAACAGACTTGCAAGTCAGCCTTGCCCTTACCTCTTCACTGGAGGAGAAAGGTGGAAACTTGTATTGTACACCGCTGATAAATACTCACCTGATGTAGTAAGACTTATACTAAAACAACTCTCAAGTCCACTACATTTAAGAAGTTCACTGGAATTTTCTGCTTTCCATTGAAGGGTCTTCTAACTAACTTTTACAGTTCATTCAGTATGAGGTCCTGTAGATCTACAGACATTATATAATCTTCCCTAATTACTATCAACCATTACTTCTTCACTATTCATCATTTTTTCATACTCTGGTAGATTGCTTGTCCTCATTTTAATCAGTCAACTCATCCCACGAGTCAGAATCTGTATAAATGTCAAGTCAATACTTAATTCTGTTAAGGTTGAAATTGAAAACCTTATCTCATAAACCAAACTACATTTTGCAGTCTGGGCACTGAGTCAAAGTCAGGTGACGTGAGGGAAAGCTCAGAGAATCAGTAGAAATTCCTGGAACATTTTGTAAGCAAGTGACAATAAATTGTGTGTCCCACCAAATTCCACCTCCAGGTGGATCCCTGCCACTCTACACTAGAGCGTACTGCCAAAGGCTTACCATTTCCAGTAAAGATTATTATATTTTAGTAGGGACTTAAGGGATATTTTGCATCCATTAGTGGCCTGCTCAGTGCTGAAAGGCTTAATGAATTGCTTGAGATATCTAGAATAGTATATTATCACTCACTTATTGGAAATGTTCCAGGCAGATTATCAAATGATTCTCTTTTTTTTTCTTTTTTTTTTTTTTTTTCCCCAATTAATAACTAAGGAGACACTGCTTTTAACTGCAGGAAATTTCAGTAATAATTAAATACATAGAGATATTAAAAGGAAACATATAAAGGTGCCTTCAGACAACAGTAGGTCCTGAATCTACAAAGATTTTCTAAATTCAAAGCTTCAAGAGGACACTATTTTTGTGATTTGACATGAATAGAAGAGTGGAGACTTGTGTTCCTGCTTAGATGTTTGCTGGGTACTCAGTCTCCCAGCATGGTGACTTTTTTCTTGAAGGTTTAGATAGATGTAAGATTGAATTCACAGCTAAATTAGCTTCATAATATTAGTAAATGAGACTGCACTGCTCTATATTTATAGGCTTCTTGGAAATGCAAGATTCATCTGCCCTTTCTGAGACAGACATCAATGAACAGACTAAGAACTCCAAGCCAAACATTTTCCAGAAAAAATAATTTTATCTTTTTTTAGGTTCATATTATTTTACTTATTTTAGATATAATCAAGCGGAGGCACTAAAAACATGGGGTTTTGAGCTGCTGAGTACCCTGCGTTTCCTGTGAAAGATATGCTTAAATAAGCCAGGTAGGATGCATCCCTGGATGGGACCTGTTTAGCCTCCAAGAAGTAAGGAACATTTTATGACTTTTCACAACCCCCTAGGACTGCTTTACAGGCATTAGTAAGGAAAATGCAAATAAAACAAAACAAAACAAAACAAGCTGAACTGGGAAACATAGTAATTTCTCATTTGAACAGATCCTACAGCAGAGCAAGTGCAACCTTTAGAAGTGTCACCACTAGACCTGGGCATTCACCTCTCTGGAAAGTGTCCCCTCTTCCAGTGACTGTTGGGCCCCCTAATGACTAACTCAGGTCATCAATATCTGGGGAAAGATTGCCATTTTTTAAAAATTGCTTGTTTTAAACCAAAACCTAAAACATTGAGACAGATTCATAGACTTATAAAAACCATAAAAAACATTTCTCAGATACAGGTCTTCAGGTTTTAGCATGGACTTCAATAACTGAATTGCCAAGTAGTCTTGAGGCATGACTGGAACGACTTTTGCAAGATCTCCCATCCTGAGCAATTGGGCATGAATTTTTACTCCCTCAAACATAAAAAAACCCTCCACTATTGAGTAAACAAAAACGAACCCCTCCCTCATTTTTTACACATCACTTACTCAGAGAAATAGGGTGGGTTAAAGTGTCCTCGCATAAGGGAAGGGGGGTGCAGAGCCACAACAGAAAGGGGACAAAAGTCATTGTCTTGTTATCCTCCATGCTGGCAACCACACCCCTGTTGCCCACTATCCTGCCTTCAAACCCGCTGCAGAGAGCGCCTCCAGCTCAGATCAACTTGTGCTGGTGGGACCACATGCACTCCTCTGCATCAGAGCATCCTTAGGCTACTTTTGGGTTTGGGAGAGGGCAGAGACTGTTTGAAATCACAGCTGCCTCTCCTGAGCAGCGAGATTCAGAAGGGATTTTTTTCCCCTAAGTAGGGCACTTTAAGAGGATTTATAAGACCTGTTTAGGAGAATGAGGAAAGGTCCTCACTGTTCTCCTTTTTGTCTTGCTATCCAGCAAATGAAATACAAATTAACCCTAATCTGTAGCTTCCAATTTATACCTGTTTCTTTGATGTGCTTCTCACTGAGGAAGAGAAGGTCCAGGCTGCCACCATGCTACAGCTGGTGAGAAGGTCAGACATGGAGCTCTTGCAAACCTGCACTGCTGTTCTGCCTGCCACAAACCAGCCAGTGAACTTGGGAGTGGCTGAGGGTTAAAGCACACTCCAGGACACAGGCTTGGCTAACTGCTGTTATCCAAACAAGTTGGCAGCAACTCCCTTTTCCACTGAAAAGACAGGCTCCTGTGTTAGGTTTAATAACTTCACCTTTCATTTAATAAGTCTCCTCAGTATGAAATGAACTGCAATGAGAATCCTGCATTATGGACTTAAAGCCATCAGCTTTTTCACCGATTTCAATGTTTTTTAAATTATACAACAGAGTACTTGGGAAGTACTGGGGTGGAGTACATTAGGCCTTAGGCAGCACCTGAGAAAGATGGGTTCCTAAGTCAGGCTCTCAGCTTGTTTTCCTTCCTGCTTTCGAGCTGCTACATTCACTGTCTCTGTTTTGTTTAGCCTTTGTTGTAGTGTCTCCTCAAATGGTGAATTCCTCCGCACAGGGATTGTCTCCCACCGTGTATGTACAGAGCCCAGCAAGATAAACTTCCATCCAGGTCTTGCTGAAATACAAGTAATCAGCTAGTTTGATTGTAGCAGGGGATATACCTCACTAGAACAATGGGATATAAACACTGACCTTCATTTAAAATGGCTTCAAGAAATCACTAAATTCCTCTTTGAGAGCTGATACTTGAAATAATAATCTCCAAAATAATAGCACACAAACCCAAGCAGAAATGCAAGCCTAGCTAGAAACATGAGTGTGGCAGGAGGTATTTGTCCGAGTCCTGCCTTGGGTAGGGTGGCGTGTCCCTGGGCACTCATGCACACACACATAATGCAAAAGAGAGGCACAGAGCAAAGAGAGAAGGAAGCTCACCCTGAACAAGTATGGCAGCGTAATCATGAAAAACACCCCGGTGAGCGAAGGAGAGTGTTGGCGGTAAGACCACGGACTGACAGTTTCTGCTCCAGTGGTTCTCCTGTGCTCAAGGAAGGACGAGTGGCTTCTCAAATAAACAAGATCTGTTCCTAGCAGTACCTCTCTCTTTCATCAGTTTCTCTTAAGGGAGACAATCAACAAGATCCTGATTTTTTGGCTAGATATGCACATCAAAGAAGTATCAATATTAACAATGCTTTTTAGTGTAGCAGAAAAAGAAATGTCAGGAAAAATAAGCCAGGAAAGATACACATGTGCTGTGTTTGCCTCTGAGTGACGGCAAAAAGCAGGTGGCACAAATCCCAAAACTTCACTATTTAGAAAGTTTTTCTCTCTTGATTATCTGCTGCGCTGTGGCTTTTATTCTGCCTTTGCTGCATCAACTCACATGTGATCAGTCAAAAAGAAACAATACTGATTTTCTGAATCTATAAACACCAAAAGCTCTCCATGAGCACAAAGGACTAAAGAGCCATGAGTTCATGCAGCAATCCAGACCCACAGAGACACCCCGTAACTCTGCTTCCTTTTTTCTCCTAGCAGAACAAAAACTAGACTTACATCCTAAGAGGAGGAGTCATCAAAGGGCGTACTAACAGACCTAACAGACCTTTTGCATCTCTAACGTCTGATTCAGTGCAAAGAATGCAGACCTGTGAATCACGACACTGAGCTGAACAAGCAGTGACACAGCTGGAGCCAAAAGATCTCCAAACATTTCCACTCTACCCAATGCCTTATCATAAGCATATAATGAACAGAAAAAGATGATGTGTTTGAGACAGAAACACAAACCAGAAGGCGGTGTGCCAGCCTGATCCCTCCAGCGGCATGTTTCCCTGCAGAGGTAGCAGTCTTTGGGCTAAAGACTGCGTGGGCAGGGGACGGAAAAGAATCCCAAACTCGGTACCTCGCAGGTAGGTGGAGGATCTGATTCACGTTGTAATCATTTGGCCTGCAGCCATAAGGCCAAATACTTTCATCTCCTCAGATCTCATAAGCTAAGCAGTGTTAGCTGGATCAATATTTGCAGTGGAAGGTCTCCAAGTGGCACCAACGCGGGCAGGAAGCAATGCTGATGAGAGCTGGGCTCGACCCAGTGCTGAGCCAGAACTGCAGGACGAGGTTTGGAAGGAGTTACTCTGGCAGCGTTGCCACTTCTTACACAGGGCTGTAAAGGGCAGCCCTGATGATGCATGGTCAATAAAAGCATGAGGCCACTTTCTCTCTGAATAGGGTTTCCTGATACTCTAGACAAAGTTCAGCCTATGCAATTGCATCCTAACCGCTTGCTGCAGCTGCAGCTGGAGACAACACGGATTCTCCCTGCTAGCAAACCCCACGCAGGTCCCTGGGCTTTCTTTATGTGCTGATCTAATGCAGTCCAGAACCACAGCGATCCGCAGTTCTAATTAACTTTACAAATTTAACAGGCTAAGGCTGCTAAACTTGGTCTGAAATCTCAGACTGGTTTCAATAAAACCTAAGGATATGGTTAAGGAATGCGTTGGTTTTCTTGAGCTGTTGTCTCCAGTTAAAAATAATGTGCCAATAGATAATGTTAAGTTTGAAATGAGGATCTTTGCATATGCTTCAGCCCATTTTGTCTATTTTGGGAACGTCCAAAGAATTCAAGACTGAAAAAATAAGTACAAGCAAAATACAGTTGTCTCCTTGTTACTGAAACAAACACTAAGGCATATATTACCATTGTCATAAAAAAGACTTCATCAGGACAAAGAGACTCAATGCTACAGCCTGCAGCAAAGATACCATTAATAAAATAAATCACATCATTCACAACTACAAGTGCTTCACTTTAAAGGCAAAAAATAGGGAGAATAGGACTGTGTGTACTTGGATGAAACAGTACAATCTGTATCAGTGTACTGCACACGTCAACACTGCTCATACAATGAATAAGGAGGAAATGCAACACAGTCAAATAACTTTATTAATCTCCTGCACAATGAACTTCTACTAAACTCATATAACCAAAGGTCTACATGCTATATAACCTATCAGATTGCTCCCCCATGAATAAATAAAATTCCACAGAAAGAAATGAGAATGAAAGCTCAATTATTGGTATCTTTTAAGGCTAGTGGGCAAATATTTCAAGAAAATATAAGATGACGTGGGGCCAAATAGGAGCACACTGAAGTTTTTCAGCATAAGAAGCAAACTGATACCCCTCCTGTTAATACCAATTTCAGCCAAATTTCACATACTACTTGAGATTTATTTTTTTTCTTCATGCAAATCAGCAGGATGGAGGATAGAAACCCAAGCAAGTAGCCACATAGAGAGGAAAAATGAATACAACGAAGGAGCAGCCAGCTGACTAACAAGTGCATCAATACTGACCTGCCAGTCATCCCATTCCCAACTCTGAATCAACCAAAATGATGCTACTTGCCCAGAGAAATACAGAAAGGGAACTAGAAAGTCTTATAAAAGCAGAAGGAAAAGCAGTGTGAAATGAGCAGCTGATGGAGATATAGAACACAAATATGTAGGAAAGCAACATTAGCTCTGCTGTGAACAGAAAACTTGCTTTTCTCAAGGATTTTATGGTTATGCTTCTCCAATGAGAAACCAACAGGCCAAATCCTTCATCCTGCTAAGGAAATTTGGTGGCAGAGTAAAGTGCAGTTTTAAACGAGACAGGGGTTCTAGCATAGAGCGCCCAGTGTGCGAGGAGACTTTTTGGTGCCAGCCGTCTTACAGCCCCCCCAGAGGAGGAAGATACAGTGTGACAGGAGCAGGGCTGATCTGAAATGCACCACATCCAGTCTTCCTTTAACACAAACAACTTTAAGTATGCCTGAGGTTGACTTTTTTTGGACGGGAATGGTTGTGAATTGGAGAGATGCAATAATCTCTCTCCATCAGTTCTGAGGTATGGACTGGGACTTACCCAACATTGATTTGGTTATTTACACGTGAATGCTGTGAACGTGAAGTGTGTAAATAAATACTTTTTAAATACTAACCAAAATCCCAGACAGCTCACAGGCACATTCAGAAGCAGTCAGAAAATATTTAATAAGTCCAGAAGAGTTGCTGAGAAAGTGGAGACAAATTGTGAAAAGATGAATTTGCTTTGAAATTTACAAAAGAAAGCCCTGCATGAAGTCTTGAAGGCATAAGTAAAAGCTGAGGGCACACCACGCTCAGCAAAAGATGCCATCAATTAATTCTCTAAACAAGGAAGGCTTCTAAACTTTTCTAGATGATCCCCATCAGGAGAGAGAACAGGGCAAACACAACCAATCTTTACTGCCTTGCAGGGATATAGGGAAAGAGACAGTCATTCAAATATCTTGGGTCTGGGGCACTGCAAGCACACAGGCACACTCACTTTGTGTACCTGGCAGCAGAGGTAAGGGCACACATGATGTACCTACGTGCACATGTGTTTGACTCGCACCAGCAGAACGGCTCTGCTCTTCACCTGACCACTTGGTCCTGGCAGAGACCCTTCGCAGGAGTGTTAAGAGCCCCCGCCCTAGAGTAAAGGAGCAGCCAGGGGCACCTTTATGGAGCAGAAACAACCCTCCAAACCTCATACCCTCTCCAAAATAGGATAAATATGTTTTAGCTGCATTGGCTCCAGATGAATTAGAAAAATAAGGAATAATTAAAACTGACTTTAAATCAGTAAAGCAAAGAGCTATGATTACATGAATATATATGGACAACAGATCTGCTACGAAAGGGCCTGATTCAAAGTCCATAAGGAAAGCTATTTCAAATAGCATTCTTCACAGCACCATTCCCTTTTATAGCACAGAAGAGATGTGTGGCTGTATTTAGGATATCCAAGCAGAAAGCCCAGAAGCAGAGTAAGAACCAAAGAGTTTTTATGTCAACAGAAAGGTATACTTTCTTCTCCTCTCCTTTCTTCTTCTTTACACAAATACATTATGCAGTGCCAAAAAAAAAAAAAAAGGAAATGAAAAGAAAATGGATCAGTTGAAGCCTCCAGGAAAGATAACCTTCAAAGGAAATTTAGCGGAAAATTGAAGAAAATAGAAGCTGAGATTTCTCTTGTACCTCATGGCTACAGAAATAGATAAGTAGGAGAAAAGGCTGCAAGCAGCATTGCTCCTTTTTGTGACAAGAGAGAAAGCCCCAGATATATTCAATCAATTCCAAAGGGAGAAAGATAATGAGAAATTAGAAATACCCATGAATAGGTTTGAAGTCTACTGCTTCTGGACACACATCATTGACAAGAACATGCAATTTCAACACAGATGAGAGAGAGGGAATCAAATGATCCATACGTGACACACTTAAAAACTCACAGAAGCACCCTTTCAGAAGTTACCAATGTTATCAAACCTCCATTAGGCTTTCAGAAACTTTTCCCTATTATTACAGATATATCTATGAATAAGTAAAAAAACTACTACTTCATCTACAACCCAACACTGCTGAGATTGTGGCATCTGAGTACAGCTACACTAATGACCAAAAATTAACACTTCCTTCCATCAACTTGTTGCTGCCTGTATGGGGGAGGGAGAATCTTAAAAAGGAAAAAATCACAGGAAAAATCTGAGACAGAAACATTTAACATTAATATCTCAATCTGAAATTAATAGCAATTCCAAGAGACAGGGGTTGTTTTGTTTTGGGTGGGTTTTGGTTTTGGTTTGGTTTGGTTGGTTTTTTTAGCAGAATACAGGCTGATCACTAGGCGAGCAGAGGAGTTGGGGCAAGATATATCCCTTGGCTATACCATCTTGATTTGGAGGCAGGGAGAAAGATCAGCATTTTCTTTACAGTTTCTGGGCTTAATTAATTTGCCTGTTATGGTGGTGTGTCCCTGAAGTGGGGGAAGTCTGCTGGAGGGTGAAGAAGGCAGAGGAAGAAACATGAGATACCTTCTTTAAAATAAGGGAGGAGGAAGAGGGATTAGCAGAGCCCAGAAAACAGGCGCTGCTGGTTTGTGCAGGGGAATATCCTGCCCCCACCCCCTGCCTGAGACCAAACCATCCCACTGCTGGGCATCCTCTGATACTCGCAGCATTAAAGTTGATCCCAACAGCAGGAATCTTAACAAAGGGTAGCCATGGAAACAAGGCACTCCTACAAAAAAAAGGCTTTTCTGCAACATCAAGGGACTTGCTGGTTACACCTCATTTTCTCTCAAGCATTTCCACTGTAAACAAGAAAAATTAAGCATCTGCAGTTTTCAGATGACATTTGCAAATGACCTGAATCCTTCAAAACAGTCTCATCACAGATAAGGCAACCAGTTGGAGAAGTAGTGGACACTTTTCCAGTTGTCCAGCTTTCTTCCATGGATGCTGGCCTGTGATCAGCGTTGGCAGTAGTCTCACAAAACAAATAAATCTTTAAACAATAAGCTGCAGATTAAAAGCCTGAGAGGCTCCCCTGTGACCCATGCAGAAATAAGAGCATTACAGAGAGGGCTGGAGACCAGTGGTGCAGAAAGTTAAGTCACTGGAGACATGAGTTCATATTTGATGCATGGGTAGAGGTGAAACGGGCTTACAGCCCTCAGACACTTCAGGGATTTGTTCTTACTGCAGCATTCATACCATAGCCATTTCCTGATGATCAGAATCTAAGGACTGGAATAATGGATGTGCTGTAGGCAGAAAAAACTGAGGTTCAACAGCAGCGCTGTGTGGAAATCTGTACTCAGTACCTACTTTGTCTGTTGTCAAAAGTACCATAAAGTACCTGTCACCTTTGCGTTTAAACGCCAACTACACTAGTGAGATTAGGGTAATACTAAACACAGAGTGGATCATTTCTACCGCTGACCAGTGACAGACGTGTATTTCCCCTTCTCCTTATCTCTCTCAGAATCAGATGAAGTGTCTGCATCTGCTGGTAACCATCCCTCTCAAGAGCGCAACTATATATTCCCAGGGACATCCAGAGGTATATAAGCAGTGTGAGGACATGTGCTGTAATGGACAGTGTATATGTAAAGTAAGGTATGCTGCCCCTGACTTTGCAAAATTAGAAAGGGAAAACATGGGCACTCCACTCTTAGCTGTCATTGATGGGAAACCAATTCCACATCAGCATGATTAGAAAAGAAGTAGCTGTTCCAAAAAATAGAGGAGTCAGTTGTTGGCTTTATGAAGCTGCTGTTTCTACTGACAGCACACACAACAAAAGAGAGAAACACAAGTCATTTTGGCAGCGGCCAGCCCTACACCATGACCTGGCTCAGCTCAAAGCACAGGAGAGGAAAAACCCAAACAGAGCTAGAGGCCTCGAGCAGCAGCGCTCTCCATTTCTTTCATATGCACAAACAGTACCATCGCGCACAGCGCAGTCCTCAAGGGAACTGACCATTGCGTTCACTGACTCCAGAGCTGCTGCTGCTCAGGACCTCAGGTGCATTTGCCTGGTGAAATAAGAATAATTTCATTTAAAATGTACCAATATCTCAAATCCAACTGACTATGAAAAAGGAACGCTGCCACAGGCCTCCTACCTTGTATGAGGCATTGGATAAGTAAAACCAGGTCCCTTTCTATTAAAAACAAAGCAAAAAATAAAGCCAACAATGTGGGTACATAAATGGATTTTCCCCTACAGCTGACACTGAATCTAAATTAAACTAAATTGTTTTCATAATTTCCAACCTCTGGTTTCTCCATAATTACGATGTTGTGAAATGAGCAGGAACAGCTAGTATATACCCACAGGGAAGAATTACATTTAGTGACCCTATAATGATCCAGGATGAAGAAGATGCAATAAAGGAACCCACAGTATTCATTAATGAATAAGATCAGTAAGAAAGGAGGAAGCCAGAGTTAATGAATGTATATAGGATTTAGATGTAGGAGCTGCAGGCAGAAGTAGCCAAGGGTTTTATGCCAGCAATGGTCTTAGCCATAAAACATTTCATTAGAGACAATCATCTCCTGAATCCCCAAACTCTCCCCATCTGCAGAATGCTGGACAAAAAACTATTTTAAAGATACTTTGCCTTTAAAATACGATGTAAAGAGATGTTATTAGCTATTACACATGAAACTAATCTTAACCTCATCTGATTTTAGAGTTGTTGCTTCCATCTGTTCTTCCCTTGCACTGCTGAACTGACCACCAAAATTAAAATAATCTCTCAGTGATACTGTGTTCTCCTTTTTTCATCTGCTATTATTCTGGGCCTGTAAAGTGTTTATTAAAAAAAGTATATGCAAACCACTAAGACAGGTGACTATGGAAAATTACAGAATTACAGAAAGTTAGAAGGAATTTCCCTTCCTACACACAATCTTCCCTTGTTTCTTTCTCACAATCCTTTGCTCCTTGGAGAATGAGAACATACATAACACCAGGTAAAGAGAAGGCAAAAATCATCTGAAGCTTATATTATGGTATCACTCAGATAACCCAGTCATAACTGATGGCACAGCATGCCATGGTCCAAACATGTCTAGCACATATTACATACATACCATCCCTGTCTCCATAAAGCTTATCTGACAATCTAGATAAGATTCAAAACACAATTTTATGGTGGGAAGAGCTCATCTATTTAACACAGTGTTCTGGCTAACGCACAATTTAAGGGGTACCTTTTGGGAAAGGCAAGTTCCCCTTTGCTGACATAGTTTGCGCTAATTAAATTGCGGTTGCATATTTGCACCTGTGACTGATCTGTACCAACAAAGATTTTGATTTGTGTTCACGCTTTGACATGCAGATACAAAAGCAGAGAATAAGCTTTAGCCTGCTCCAGCATCATTAAAGAATGCAATATTCCATACATCTAAACTCTATCCTGCCTACTTAACACTCCTACCTTACAGGATTAAATATACACTTGCTTCTAGTGAATAATTACATCTGGTATCAAAATTTGATGGTGTACTCCAACTGCCTGATAAAACATGAGAGAAGGATGAGCATCATAGCTGCCATTTTCTTCAAAGTCCATCGCTGAGCAACTACATGAGAAACCCGTCTCCTAACCCTCAGGGACTAGGCATCCACCAGTGTTCTGAACTGTTAGAAAAGATCAATTATTCAGAAAATAGTATTCTAAAGGATTTTCAAAAAAATCTTATTATTAGAAAATTATTCTTAGAAAATTTGAATTCTTTATTAAAAATAATCTTCTGTCGTTACAAACAGTATTATAAGCAGCAAACAACTGGATGATTAGCGTTTTCATTGTGCGTTAAAAACTCCTCACTGATAACTAAAGAGGGTAAGACTTTCTTTAGAAAAGTTTAAAGCACATGCTTTTCTTATATTCAGAGCTACCAGCGGAAGTTAGTAAGTATCTCGGAGACTCATTTCATCTCTCAGCAATCTGCTAGATGAAGAATTGTGAAGCCATTTATTTTGCAAAATCCCATTAGTTTTTGATAAACTCTTTCAGACAAATGGTAATTTTGAATGATTCACCTGAACAAAATAATGCACCCACACTTTCAAAATGCCATTGGGGTGAGGTCAGGCAGAGAATGAGTCTGCCAGTGTAAATGACTGCATTTGTCTCCTGTCAGACTCCTTCACTTTGGGCACAAAAAGTACTTCCATAAGATTACTGGATTGACAGAGATGGAGAAAATGGATTGATTTTTAATTTTCAGGAAGTTTTCAAGGAATTTAGAATAATAGATCCTTTTAAAAAGCTTCAGATGCTCTGAAAGTACATGGGCCTGCATGTGCATGGGGAAGTGCACCTCCCTGTGGGTTTTACTGATGTAGGAGAATCAAGGACCACCCTTCTCTCAGTTATATATTGCTACATTACAGACAGTCGTGAACAATTGTGGAAGTAAATGTACAGTACCTGGGTTTCAAAATACAACACAGTCCTTGGCAGAGGCCCCTAATCCCCTTTGGATGAGGGCTGCTTTTATCTAGAAACAGGCTTTCCAGACCAAATCAACCACTATACCCTCCTGAAACACACTTCTAAAACAAATCAAATGTATTCATTTAAAATTCAACCCTGCATTAACCCTCTTAAGCAAATTTGCAAGTGGTACCAGAGGTTGGTTCTAAGGATATCAGCTAAGGCCCTGGCACCAATACAGCCAGTAATAACTGCTATTACAACCATGGGTAGTACCTGGCCTGTAGATATTATAACGAATGCATTAGAGGGAAAACCATTTCCATTGCCCTCAGATCCATTCCTCCTTGTCCTTCTCTTGTGGGGAGCAACAGCCCAGCCCCAGCCAGCCCCGAGCCTCTCATGCTCCAGGTTTCAAGATTCCATCTTGCTTACATTTCTAAGAAGCTCTAAGCTGGCTCCGACTGGGACACCAGCAAGCTTACTTGCCACTTCAGGACCAACCTCTAGCAAATCACAACCATCCTTGTCTGCCTTATCAATGATCTGATGTACTAGTCCCAAATCTTGCACTGAAGAAACTTGAATGAACACTCAGTTACTTCATCGCGGACATTGCAGTGTAGCTGTGCATGAGGTTTTATTTCCTTGGATCCAAACTGCAGGGCAGAGATGATCATCAGTCAGTTATTCTCAAGTTCAGATCCTGCTTTCATCCCATACCTCAAATTCTGCATGGAAAGAACTAACACAAGACCCATTTCTCCGAGTAGCTGCTTAACTTATGAAAGCCGAGGTCTAGTGGAACTTCAGAGAGACAGGTATCTTTTGCCCAGTCATAAGCACCAGAATTAGTTTCAGCCACAGGAACATAACATATATACAGCAGTCAAACAAAAATGCGTTGGATTGCCATTGGGCAATCTACGCAATTCAGCTGAATTTTGAAATGGTTACATGGAGCTCATGTATGTGAATGGCCCCATTTCAACATACTTTTCAGATGACTGAACTTTGTATGATAATCTATAATGTTAGAGCTATATCACATTTAAGACTGTCATCAAAAAACATGAAGAGACAAGTGATTGTAATACCTGCATCACTTACATCACCCAGGAAAACTTTCATCACATGATGCAAACCCACTCCACAACGTAACTCTGTTATCACTGTCATTCACACTCTTGATGTAGTAGTGTCTTAGGGCAGAAGCATGTGTGAATGAGCACAACCAGGAGTTTAGTACACAGCATCATTTCTTTAGATGTCATTGCATTTCCAAGCTCCCAATTAAATAAATGCAATTTCAGGTTACTTTAAAATCTATTGTATACTGCATAACATGAAGTTAAAAAGCCACACCTCGAATCCAAATAACTGCAGTGATCAGACACAACATATTCTAGGTTAGCAAAGTACATATTCCCTTGCTTTGGTAAGATTTGGGCACTTCAGTAGGGGAGGACAGTGCCACTAAAGGATTCCTGAACAATTCAGGGATACTAACCTTTTTTGYGAAGGTAGTTATAGGATAGTATCACACAAAGCTGAAGAAATTAACTTCCCCCAAGAGCTTATATAACCTAATCAAGCAGGATCAGCTAAACCTTTCATGGGGCATTTAAGAGTTCTTTGGAGGAAGATTCAACTCCACTGCTCTTCCCTTTTTCAATGATTACAAAGCCCTTCTCTCTTTCCTTGGGCAAAGTATATGTCAATTTGCAGATTCTCCTTAAAATAGCAAGATCTGGTCCTCTAGACTTCTCTAAATCAGCTTGGTTTTTTGCAGCCTGAAGCAACTGAAGCTTGATGCAGTATACCGAAGCATAGAATAATAGAATGGTTTGGGTTGGAAGGGACCTTTAAAGGTCATCTAGTCCAACACCCCTGCCATGGGCAGGGACATCTTCAACTAGATCCGGTTGCTCAGAGCCCCGTCCAACCTGGCCTTGAATGTTTCCAGGGGTGGGGCATCTACCACCTCCCTGGGCAACCTGGTCCAGTGTTTCACCACCCTCATCTTAAAACATTTCTTATATCTAATGTTTATATATAATATATATCTCATATATACACACACACGTGTGTATATATCATGTATACACACACTCTCTCAGCCTGTCCTCGTAGGCGTTCCATCCCTCTGATCATTTTCGTGGCCCTCCTCTGGACCCGCTCCAACAGGTCCATGTCTTCCTTGTACCGAGGACTCCAGAGCTGGATGCAGTACTCCGGGTGGGGTCCCACCAGAGCAGAGTAGAGGGGCAGAATCACCTCCCTTGACCTGCTGGCCACGCTTCTTTTGATGCAGCCCAGCATATGGTTGGCTTTCTGGGCTGTGAGCACACATTGCCGGCTCATGTCCAGCTTTTCTCAATCCCTTCATTGCCCAGCCTGTCTTGATACTGGGGGTTGCCCCGACCCAGGTGGAAGACCCTGCACTTGGCCTTGTTGAACCTCATGAGGTTCACACAGGCCCACTTCTCGAGCTTGTCCAGGTCCCTCTGGATGGCATCCCTTCCCTCAGGCGTGTCAACCGCACCACTCAGCTTGGAGTCATCTGCAAACTTGCTGAGGGTGCACTCGATCCCACCATCTTATGTCACTGATGAAGATATTAAACAGTACTGGTCCCAATACGCACCCCTGCAGGATGCCACTCGTCACTGATCTCCATCTGGACACTGAGCTGTGGACCACTACCCTCTAGGTGCGAGCATCCAGCCAATTCCTCATCCACTGAACAGTCCATCCATCAAATCCATCTCTCTCCAGTTTAGAGAGAAGGATGTTGTGGGGGACCATGCCAAAGGCCTTACAGAAGTCTAGACAGATGACATCCGTAGCCCTTCCCAYRTCCACTGATGTAGTCACYCCAYYGTAGAAGGCCAYGAGGTTGGTCAGGCARGACTTGCCCTTGGTGAAGYCATGCTGGCTGTCTTGAATCACCTCCCTGTCCTCCATGTGCCATAGCTTCCAGGAGGATCTGTTCCATGATCTTCCCAGGCACAGAGGTGAGGCTGACAGGTATCTTTCACTAGACCAGGTTGCYTAWAGCCCCAGCCARCCTGACCTTGAACACTTCCAGGGATGGGGCATCCACAACTTCTCTGGGCAACTTGCTCCAGTGTCTCACCACCCTCATGACCAGAGGCAGTTTCCTCAGCCTGCCCTTGTGTGCCATGTGCCCTGGCCCCTCACCATCTCGAAAGCCCTAGGCTAGGCCCATACCCCATGCATCAGTGTCCTTCCTGGGCTGGGGAGACGAGGAGGGGACAGAGGAGTCTGGATGCAGTTGCCAAAGTACCAAACAAGAGAGGAGGAAAGCATTTTTACTGTTATTTTCTTGGTCTATTGGTGTGGGATTTTTTTTTTTTTTAAATAGGGGGAGGGGATGGGGGATGGGAAAGAAGGGCTCACACCACCAGTGGCAATCAACACAATAATTGTTGATGCCGGGAGATGGAACGGGTGAGCCCACAGGATGGCCAGGCACGGAGGCTGAGCCTCCCAGCTAATACCAAGTGCAGCGGCTGGGCCGATAATAGGGCGCTGGCTGGGCGCTCCTGCAATGCCACTGCCATGGCATCATGGAGGGGAGCCCTGGCACGGTGTAGTGGTGCCAGGGGAGCCATGCTGGAGGTGGATCCACTTCCATCGGTTCTTCTTGATTTTCGGGTGGACCCACCTCCATGGGCTCCACATGTGGCTGATGGTGCCCCGACTGAAGCCACCTCCTCTTCCTCTGCGGTTCCTGCAGCCACGCGTCTTCTCTCGCCCCACACAAAGATGGGCAGCCACCTGGTTTGCTCTTGGACCTCTTGTTTCCAGGCATCCTTAGAACCTGAGGGCCTTGAAGCTCAGCGAATTGTGGGCCAGGTGCTGGGGTACCTGTATTTATAGGGCCCAGAACAAATGGCAGCAAGGTGGCTTGTGACAGCAGGAGGCCACTGTGATGGGGATGCATGTGGCCAAATATGGCTGTTCTGGGAGCTGGGGCGCCTGTGGCCTGAAAGATGGCCTCATGTGGGAGAAGGAGGAGGGTTGGGGGGGAGAAGGCCCCTTTCCTGGGGATCGCTCCCCTGTGCCCTTCTGCTGCCCCTTGGGCACAGGGACTGCCCTCCACCTCCCCTTATGTGTCTGGGCTCCAGCCCCCTCCTCATCCTGTGCCTGGGCTCCCCTGGGCAAGATGGTGGCAACGGTGTTCCAGGAGGGTCAGGGGTCCCTCAACGGGATCGAGACAGGCACTTGATACACCCCTCTAGAAGTGCGTTTGGCCCTCTGCGTCCAGGGATGTGCACATGATTTAACATGACAGTCTTACTAGAAAAGGAGCTTCCAAAACTGCCACCTAGTAGATGACAGCAGGACGATTGCATTTGCCCTCCAAAAGCGGCTGTACCTGTATCTATTAAAGACAAGACATACTGGAAAATAGAGCTAGAAAATACACTTTCACTATAACAAACAAGGTGTTGCACAATTCTTTTCACTAAAGGCTGCATGGGGAGCAGCAGGACAAGCCTGCCAACCCCAGCTTTCAATTATTTATCTATTCCCTTTCCTTGGCTCATGGGAAAGGTCATCTGAAATACTCTAGGCTGTCCCTCTTGCAGATTAGTCCTACTACTGCTAAACAAGACTTCGGGTACTCAACTGTTTATTAGCTATTGTGCACATCAAAAACTAGTCTTGCTTTGCTGAGAGCTTACTGTCTTCATATTAAACTATGGCAAAGTGTAAATCATAGGATAGAGTTGGCAAAGTCTCTGTTCTTCTGACAGCTAGCTGCTTACCAGCACTCCTTTGCAACATGCGCACGGCCGTCCAGTTCCCAGTTCTGTCTTGTTGCTCTCACCCAGAGCTTTCTCTGAAACCTGACTCAGCTCAGTTACCTGCCCATTTATTGACTAGGAAGAAAGTCGAGGCTGTTGACTAGGTTTTCAGAAGCAGAACAGCAAATGAGCTTTCGTACAGAACTTTTCACCAACAGATCTCAGAACACTTCACAAAGGTGGCAGCATATCTCCACTTCACAGCTATGAAACTGAGGCCCTAAGGTGATTTCCTGGGCATATGAGAAAAACTGCAGAAAAGTGTTTCATTCTCAAGACCTATTCCCATGTACCATTCATTAAATACTGCTATAAAAATCAGTTACAAGCTTTAGAAAACATGGTTGCCCCAATTACTAACCCCAATAAATTCCAAGAAAACTGGTAATGCAAAAATACATTGGCAACAAAAAAGCAAAGGTTAAACAAGATTTGCAGCTTCATTACTTATGTGCTTTAATATACATAAGTTGTGAAGTTAGGGACTACTTATGCTTCCAGAAATATAAGTATGTATTTGTTAGGGCTTGTATCTTCATGCTCTACAGTAACACATGAGGAATTAGCTGGAACACGCACAATTCCTGATTTTTCACTTAATTAACAAATGCATTCCATAGTCTCACATGATCTGTATTTTCCATAAATAATAAGCTTAACCGATTAACTGATAAATGTCTTCATCTGCTTTTAGCATCTGCATGCTGCGAGAACAGGTTTCTTTGGCATTCCATACCTCTCTCAAAGTGACAGTGTTTCTACGGCAACGTTCACATTTATTAAGGCTGGATATAGTATCACTGCTGAACTTGTGTGCCTGAAGTGTAAGTGAGAACAGGCGTAGGAAAAAAACACCTGTTCTTACTTAAGGAATAGGCATACAAACCCTGGAATAATTATATCTCTTGTTAAAGATGCATTAACATAGTGTTACATGCTTTAAAATACAAGCACTAACGTATTGACAGGTCAAACACCTTAAGGTTTTAATAGCTTATTTTCTTGCACCTTTATAAAAGAAAGTTTGATATGGCATTAAAAAAAAAAAAATTCATATAGGAATCCAAGGCAATTTCTGCTAATCTGAGTAAAAGGTGAATCTGTTTTCCATGATGGAAACATTTATATTATATAGGTAAACTGTAAGAAACAAAATTTCGGTTTTGTCAATCACCTTGTTGGTCTCTGTATGTCAGAAAGTTAGGAGATATATAGCCACTTGTATCACAGGACAGTACAGTATGGCACAGGGAGCCAGCTACCATACTTAGGGAGAAATCACTCTTCTGAGACAACCTCTATCAAGTTTATGTTGGATGAACCAGAAAAGCAGAATGCTCCTACAACGGGGTTTTTACTGGCAGGTAGGTGCTATCTGAGCAGGTAAACACCTGTCTGAATGCAACCTAGTAAACTGGGGAAGACTGGATTTATAGAAACAGGGGTTTTAGGAGTGGGTGCAGTCAGCAGGACTCTCCCTGGGCACATCTGTAGAACCTTGCAGACAGTCTGAATCAGCCAGCGATATGTGCTGTGCTGCATGTGCCACCAGTTACAGATTCAAGTGGCCTTTTCTTCTTCTCTACCTAGCTCAAGTATGGATGAAGGGTGAGCTACAGGATCCTTGAGGATGACAACATTTCAAAGAACCATAGCTATTGTAGAATAAGAATTCACTCTTTCTCCTTAGGAAAATAATACATGTCAATATGGATCTAATTGTAAGGAGCCAGTGAACACCCTCACTTTCTACATGGTGACATCAGCTGTACTAACCAAATAAACTGGGACACTTGCCTTCCAGGCTGGTATCAGATCTGTGCATAACACACAATAAATTAAGTGGACCGTTTCAAGTTGCAGTTTTCAGATATTAGAATATTGTAAACAAGCAGAGATGTTGCTTAAGACCTAATAGATTGAAGCCTGGAGCATAACTCCCATCTGGTACAAAGAACTGTACATTTGGTCTCTGTGACAAGACGTCTCATCATGTAGCCTCCTACTGACAGGCACAGGAACAGCCTTCAAGATCTCAGAGCATGGGATAATGCCTAGAGCAGGCAGCTACCTCTCTGCCAGCAGCCACTGAATGAGGGAGGAATGACATAGAAAAGTTAATGGTTGAAGTGAAGCTTGGACACCAACCTGCAGATCAGCTTTGATTTGGTCTGACCTGTTGCCATTCTGATACTACATGTCCAGGCTCAGTCTTAACTAGGAATGAAGCTGGCACAGGTCCTGGTCTCAGGTGCACATCATGCGCGCATACAGACCTAACTGCTGGAGGTCCTCGCAGCCACGTTGCAAGTGAGGCACCGAGGTAGTGCTCTGGTTCACAACTTCAGCCCAGGTCCCACCAGGAGGAAAACCGCTTTAAGTTCAAGTGCATACCACAAGACTACAGCTATAGATGCAAAGCAGATTCACACCTAAAACCATGCACTACATTATTAAAATAGATGAACCCAGTGGATTTTCATTGTGCCCACAGGTCCCACATTCTTCTGTTTTACAGGTAAAAAAGAGTACCCTATAACAAGCTGGGACACCTCTGAAGTGACAATGCTACCCTCCAGAGTTTGAAGGGGCTTATGCATGCCTGCACCATTCATTCACTATTCCTGGCCTCAAAAAAGAATTTACTGCTAAATGGTATATGCTTCTGCATATGAACAACCCTTTCATGTGCTTCAGTAGGCATAGCTCGAAGAGGAAATTGGCCCACTAGCACCACTGAATTCAATGGATATTGGAAAGAATGACAGAATTTCATCTGAAAAACAATTAAAAGCAGTGATGCCTATGCAACACATCATGTTAGTTTTGGACAGCACATGAGATCTACAGTTGTCAGTAACATAAATATTTAAAACCAAGGAAGGAAAAAGTAAAGGTCATGGGGAATCTCATCTACAGTGAAGTTTCTACACATTGATAAAATATTTACATATTCTCATATAACGTATAGGCTAAGGACAACTCAGTGGAAGTAAGTCTTTATTCTTGTGTCTCAATGAGTGACAGCAGTTATTCTAAAAGACGAGATTAAAAACTCATTGCTGCATTTTGAAATTCAAATCATCATTTCTGTAAAAGAAAATGGTTTCCTAACCTTTCTAAATATGGAAGTTAGATGTCATTTCCAAACTTTAGAAGTAATTAAAATTAGAAGCATGATAAAATTCTTACAACTCTCTACGGTATTGTAAGACCTTAGAAAAAGAAGAGACCATGTTTTTAATTAAAAGATGCTAGTGTGACCACCTGTTGTAAAAGACTAGACCTTTGATCAGATATTACAGGGAAAACATGAAACATCAAACCTGAAAAACACCATGAATAAGATGTAGGAACAGTGAGACCCACTAACTCTGCTCTTGTGTTGGGGCCAGGATAACAATAGGCTTAGTTTGTTCTGCTTCCCCTAAATAAAATTCCAGTGAAAGAAAGAGAAAAATAGGGACTGGCAAGCCACAGAAACTGCAGATTTTATACCTATGCAAAATAACTGGTTTTGACAACATCCAAATTCATGTAACTCAATTATAAAATGTCTACAATCTATAGCTATAAGAATTATGCCAATCTTTCAAAACAAAAGAAATCACATTTTTGCTAGCAACTCCATTCTATTCTTGGTATTTGTGGATCATTCTGATGAAATATACTGCACTGATGCAATCAAAAAATGATACCCAGAGTTTGGAAAGGTTAAAATTACAAGTTACAGAATACACAAAAAAACCAGGAGAAATATCTAGTGAAATAAGATGGATATTTATGGCTTTGCTCAAACAAAAAATTGCCTAGATTAGTGTTACAAATGTACAGGCAAAATCACAGTTAGAATTTCCTGCATTTCACCTATATCCCTCTCTTAATGAACTCATCATCATGTCTTTCAAACAGGAAAGCTGTATACAGCCAAATCTATCTCATTATGCTTTAGAAAAGTAAAATCTCTAGAGAAAAGGCAGTGTTCAAACAGATGTACTATATTAGTAATCTGAGCTGTCAGCATCACTGTGCACTGGTTATACATAGCTAGACAACCTGAAAATATACAAAAAACAACTGAAAGTGACACCAAGAGTGGGCCAAAGTTACCCTGTATCACTTTTATGATGAATCCTGCAGCACATCCTATTCTTCCTTCCTCTTAACATTTTTTTAAAAAAACTCTATCAAAATTTCTTATCAGTTGTGAGACAGCACCCCCTGGTGTAGCAACACATGAAAACTTTATAAACTTTATAAAATACCCTAATTTGTGACAGGGTGCAGCTAACTGATAGGTATTACTATGTAGATTACAGATGTGGATTAACTGGCTGTACCTTTCCTCAACACTCCAGCTGCAGCTCTGTGCCAAAAAGCGCATGATACAGAGCAAACGCCCCTCCCATGAGGCTTCACATTTCTGAGAGTTGTATAAAGCTGTCTCTACAGAAACCACTTACAAATCTTTTTGAAGCTCAATATACAAACTATGTTTCCCTACGGCCTGATTTCTTTTTGTTTTATATTACCTACCTTCATGTTTTCTTGGGATGACCCCTTCCTCTCCTAGATAACTGAGAGTTGCCTATATCATTCCTGTCATCAGATAAACATTGCTGCTTCTCATGTATCATCTAAATAGGACAGAAATATAAAACCTCATTGGGCCCTGAGTAAAGAAATCTGGCCCTGACTTGCAGCAGCTTTACGTTAGGAGCCGGGACATAGGAGAAACCAGCTTCCTGCTATGCCAGCACTGCATCATGCAATGACTTTCAAAAACTTTTAATGGAAAAGCAGCAAGTTTTCTTGTTCCATTTACACCTACTGGGAATTTACTCCCATTGTTATCCAAGCTTCTGAAATCAGAGTTGTGGAATAACACTACCTCAGCCAAGCACAGTGTATGCAATACATACTTATTGCTGCTCAGAAAATAGGTTAGTAACCTCCTTGTACAAAGTTTTGAACAATACAGCATAGCCACAGCTATACACTAGCTTTTACTAAGTTTTGCTGCAATGAAAAAGCTCTAAGTGGATCCTAAAGTAGGATGGTCTGTAAGATATTCCATTGTATATGGAGAACAGTTCTCTAGTATCTAGGAAATGTTTTGCACCCCATTAATGCTGATCAAACACTTCAATAGCAATTACTTAAGATTTCCCGTTTTTAGAATAGCGATCCTTAGAAGTGATCGGTGCTGCATCTGTGGTTCTCAGGTCTCCTATTTGCTCAAAATTGCTAATCCTCATGGAAACCATGATGATCATACATCAACTTTCCTCCTATTTCCTTTACCTGTAAGTGGTTGTGGTAGTCATCACAAGTACAGGTTTTTTCAAGCAGTGACAAGGGAACTGACCACGCGGGCCTGCCCAGGAGTAGCTAAGACCAGTGGACCACCACTCTCAAACAACACTATTTGAGAATCCTGTCTGCGTACACAGGCAGACACAGAAAATCTCAGTCAGTCTCTCTTCAGGGCACAAAAGCTATTTTAGAAAGAGGTGCTCTGAACCAAAATCAGTCTATTATCTGAGCTACTGAGCAAACGCTTAGCCAAAACACAATAGGATATATACAAAAGGATAGAATTTCATCTCTGAAGTATAGACATGAAAAATGCATCTAACTTTTTTTTATTGTGCAGGCTACTGAAAAAATGCACACCACCTATGAAAACTTCGGTACAAGACCAATTCTGCAGGAGAGCTATTCAAAAGCATGACAGGTGGAAAATGAATCCTAAAGTCATGGCAGCTTCTGCTGAACAGGTGTTTTCATGTCCTTGCGTAAAGTTCTGATAGCAAAAGATATCCTAAACAAAGTTAAATTATGTGCCCCTCCCAGCTGACTAACAGTCACGTGAAATATGGATATCTGCACATGCCAGGATGATTTCCTATTCTCCAATGAGGATAGCAGATTGTGACTGAAACAGGGCTTGGATAACAGATACTGGAAGTCATTCTCCTTCTCCAAAAACATCCTTTCCTTGCCTGTGGTCAGCAAATCCATCTCATTCACACCAGTCAGTATACACGCAGCTATGACTCAATCTCTGTTAGTGCCCTGCTAATCACAATGTCTTTGCAGAGATGAAACCATCCACTAGAGTCCTCAAATTTTCTTCTCTCTTGGTTTGGCTTAAAGTGATTGGAGAATAAAATCCCCCCCAAGCAGCATACCAATAATCCATGGAATTTCACAGGAGAGCACATACAACATACTCCTATGCTTTTCTCCCATCATCCCCCCCAAATTATGACGTACTAAGCAATTAAGATCACATTCTGATTATCTCTACTACATCCTTGTGAATCTGGCAGAACTTCACAGAAGGCAATACAACTGCTGTGACATCATGTAGAGACATAACTTCATTATCAAGGCAGATCTGCATATCCAGAGCTTCAGCTCATGCATCACATGATACCAGCAGGAGTTGGAGCCTTCATTAAAAAGCAAAATAATGGCAGCACCAAAAAGGGATTTCAAAACATGGAAAACAAACAGGTCACTCAGCAAAACCATGTTGCACTATCTTACTGATTTACTGTCTCTAACACCTACTGGAGTACAAGAGCTGGATACCCCCCACTATAGCAGGTAAAGGTTTTAAAAATCACATCGTCATAATACTTAGTGTCCGCAATATCTACTATTTATACCTAAAACACACATTACTGTGACCTGTACATTTCATGACCATATTCGATGCTCACAGAAATCCACAAGGTAATCAGAGCCTTCAGAAACTACTTTCAAGTTTTCTTCTCTGCTGAGACAAAGTCATGGCAACAGCCTTGCTTATCTAAGACCGTTTCCTTTTTCTTACTGCATGTAATAAGCATGAGGTGTGTGCCTATGAGAAAATAGTAAAATAAACATACCATAGCTTTGGAAGTCACATATTTCAAATCTAGAATACTTAACAAAAGACATAGCTTTAGCAGGTGTACAGGCTTGCCTGTAATAGAGCTGTGCACACTGGAGTACAGTAATGCAGACTTCAGTAGTGTTAGATACAGCATGGCTTTGATGGCTAATGGCTTAAAAAATAACTACTGCCAGCAGACTTCTATTGATTTTATGATCTTTATGTACTAAAAATTCAGAATTGTACAGCTGCATCAGTGCAAAGTTTTACCTGTTGACAGATCTGCGCCATTTTTTACTGTGGGCAAACTAGTTTCTTCTAGCACCTAAGCTTAAGAACAGGATTGGAATGAAAAGTGAACCTAATGCTTATAAGAACAGACCAAAGCTAGCTGGCAAAAAGTAGTATTGGGAGGAACAGGTAATGAAATATTTATATGAATGTCACTTATTAGCTCAGTTTTTGCATTGTACTTCTAGGGCTATTCTTTAGCCAGACCAAATACAGCAGCCTAGACTCTTTCATTTCAGAATTTACGTGTGCTCCTTTCTGTGCTTATTCAAAGTGGACAATAGGTATTTTCGTCACTGAGGCCTTAAATGTTTTGGGAATCAGCTACTCAGGATACTCACTCAGTTCTCTTCTGTCCTACTGGAGCAGGACACAGCTGTTCAATTTCAGCAGCAGGACTTTCTGCCAATTGGAAGAGTACTGTTGGCTCTGGGGACTCTTCTGTACAATTAATTGCTTGTAACAATTTAACAAACTCAGAATTAATGCTTAACAGATTCAGCTAAAAGTATTTTCAATCTAATGGTTATATGTTTTAATCTACTGCTAATTTGCATAACATTTAGTAGCCAAATGGTGTTAACTCACTTCCACATCCTGACCTGACCTTCACTCACAATTCTTCCTTTTCCACAATTCCTCAACTTGGTTCAATTCACTGCAAGATCATAATCAGTCTGAATCCTTCCTTCCTGAGCTTACACATGTGGCTAATGGCTGCATTCACTGAAAATACTGCTTACACTGCTACAGCTTTAAGACTGTCTTTTCTGTATTAACTGAAAAATAAGAACACCACCAGCAATGTTACGTTACTCACGATAACACCATTAGGAAAGCATTTCAGAAACAAAGTTTAAGGTTCTACTACTTGGTGGAAAGAGCTGAATTTTGACAATCTTTTTTCTAATATTACAAGCTTGTCTGTGCCAAGTGACCACATTACTAAACCAACCATTTAGAACATACAGCCTTTGATGTAGTTGTCAAATATATATATTCTCCTAGGTATACCAGAGTATTTTAAGAGTCATGATCACACATTCACACAATTCAGGCCTAGTCATTATTGTAAACATTTAAGCTATTACACGCTCCCACTTTCTTAGAGTATCAAAATACCCCTGCCAGATATTCAATACTGATCAAATAACACAGAGTTTATAATTTACAGACAAAACAGTACTGGCATAATTTGTTTATTGTACTGTGAGCATCAGTATATATTAGAGACAAGGAAAACATGACTTCCAGGACAAAGAAAAAAAACCTGGAGATTTAAAATTTTGCTCAGTATCAATCATGGAGAACCTATAAATTCTCTGCTGGAATGCTTTCAACTCAAAAGCTTGGCTTCTACAATTACAGAACACTGAAGAATATAAGATGTTCTGGATCCCAAAAGCCACATACCTAAGGTTAAATTGTAAAAGACCTGAAAAGACATTAGGTAAAATTTATAAACTTGTTTTCTTCTGAGACAGATTGATCTTATCTCCAAGACTCAGGGCCATTCCCTGTAAGGAAAAGAAAGAAGACATTCATGACACAGATACTTCAGAATAATTTTATCTGTATTAAAATGGAAGTTCCATATACAGAAATCTATGAAGTTAGTGGCATGGAAATTAAAGTATTTCTAACTGTTCATTTATTTATATACATTATAGTGCACACCTTCTTAACACTAGGTAAAGGCCAGATCTACATATATTATTGAAATAATGAAACTTAAATTTGAGCTAGCAACTGCTAAGTCGGTTATCAATACAAAAGGCAGAAAAATAAAAAAAAGTGTAAGCCTTTTGACCTCCCACCAGTTGAAAGTATGCTGCCACTGAAGAAATTACAACTGTCAGTCCAGTTACCAATATTCAGCTGTTGAAAGTCTCAGTGCTGATACTAGCACTTAATGCACTAAAGCTATAGAAAAAAATTTAATCACAGAACCATATTAATATTGCATAGAATCTGAAGAAATCTCAAAAGAAACTGCACAAATAAATCCACCTAATCAACAACAGAATGATCTCAAGATGAAACTAAGCTGGCATATATAATTGAATGCAGTCTTATGTTTACAGTGGCATTTTTACATATCAGAAACATTAATTTAAACCACTCTGAAATCTTTACAATGAAATCAAATAAACTAAGTGGTTTTATGTGATGAATGTGAAAATTCTCAGGCAGTCCTTTATTGTATGCTGTTTAAAATACTTTTATTGGTACACTAGCTGTTTTGTTATTAAACAGTTCCAAATTTTGTACTTTTTTTAATCAGGAGGTAGGAGTTCTGAAATCCAAAGCAGACTCATAGATGTACCTTTAGAAAATAATTCTACTGAAAGACTGCGGGTTTTGTTTTGTTGTTTTTAAAAAGAACCAGTGAACAGCAATTACATGCATAAAATTTCCTTGTTATATCAAATTGAAATGTATAATTCAGTAGGAAACAGATCATGGAACCTTGGGGAGCATTTGCTCTTTACTTAAAAGCAAATCAAGTATACTATCCTATTTGCAGTGCTATGGATAAAATAAGAAAAACTTGGCCCAAAGGCCTATTTTATGATAATACACTGGGAGAGATGACGTACAATGTGGTTTTAGGGTATGATTACACCTAACTAAAAGCCATTCTTTCCTCACAAAATGTGTATAAGATAGTTTTTTAAAACTAAGGCTGAAGTTTCTATATTCATCTTCCCTAAAAATTTTCCCATTTACCTAATACTAGAAACTAACTAACGTCCAAAAATTTGCAAGTTTTTTTAGAGTGCTCGGTACATTAGGAGAAACAGTGCTCTAAATAGAAGCCACATTACCTGACTCTTTGCACGGATTCGTATGTGACCCGTGACAGGTGCCTCTGGTCCAAGATGAATTGGCTTTTCAATGCTGACATTTGCAAGTGCATCTTCTCCAAATATGGAACGCGCATAGAGATTGGCTGCCATAAAGCCACAATAACCAGAGAGTGCCTACAAAAAGCACATTTGAACTCTTTAGAAAGGCCCAAATCCTTTAAACACATTTTAATTCGTCCTACATATAGCTAGGCAAATATCAGTATTTAACATTTAAACTTCTTTCTTTGTATACAACATCTTTTAAAATGTGAGAATCATACAGTGGGAAACAGTGGTGGCCTTTTTCTGAAATGAATATTGAAAGATATGCAATCTTTCAACATATTCATCAAGTATCAATATTCATCAAAACAAGGTAGGATGGCATTTTATGTCTGATTTAATGAACAGCAAAATGGTAAAAAAGCTAAATAGTAGCAATAGCTACTATACCTATTTTGGCTACTATACATGTATTAGCTAATAGCTATTATATATATTGTATCTTAAAAGCAAATAGCTATTGTGCGTATATATATACACAAACACACACACACACACTTTGCTTTACAACAAAAAGGCTAAATTGGCAAGAGAAAGGTAAATTTTGGCAGAGAAGGAAGGAACTTGGAGCTACCGAAAAAAAACCTGTATAAAAACATATGGTTCCATCAAATCTATACTACAGCTTAGCTACTACAAATTAAAACAGACATTCTGATTTTCTAGCTGCGCAAGAAATAGCTGAAGTGATTAAGCGACACAGAATTTTGATAACATTAACTTGCTTTTACTCATTTCAGAGCACTCATTTAAAAAAGTTTGAAGTATATGTACTATTTCATATTGTAAACAAGCATCTCTAATAATACTTAAAACAAATGCTAAACAAATTAAACAAAGCACACAAACTGAAAAGGGTGTCTAAAAGTCTTCAAGCAAATAGCTCACCTTCTCTGGAGTCAGGCATTTCATATTGGTTGACTTCAGTATGTGCTGTAAGTATTCATTTAGATCAATGATATTAGTATTCACTGTAACCTTCAAGAAGGGAAAAAAACGGCAATTACTTTAATTAGCATCTCAGGCATTTCTGAAACCATCTCTTCTTCACGGCTCTGTAAAGAAGATTACCGCTACATTTCTCCTTGAGGAACACCACGTTCAGTAAGCTAGCTCCAAATCACATTATGTGGTGGCATCATACAGTCTTCACCTCCTGCCATTCACTTGTTAAAGGGTGGGAATTCCATGCTATGACCGTGGTTTCTAAAATGTATTAGGTGAATATGATACTCTGCTGAACATTTAGCCTCTCTACAGCAAATAGTATAGTTCTTGTCTGAATATAGTTTACACATTGCCAGCACAAGAAAAAATGGTATCTAGTCCAAAAGCTTGCTTTTAACCAATGATAAAAATTACTTTCACATTTCCCTTCTAGCAACAAAGCTCTCTGGGCTGTGTTGCCTTCCTCATATTGAGTATTGTGGGTCTTGTTTAAACTGCTTTTTAACACATCTTTTAGGAGTAGTTTACAAATTACTAAGGCTTCACATATTATGGATTAAAATTTACTATTTACAAGTAAAAAAAAAAAAAAAGACAATGTAATTCAGAGAGGAGAATTATAATAATAATAATTATAATAAATATAATAATTAATATGGAGAGGCTAAGCAGTATGACTAATTCTGCAGCCTCAGCATAAACTTATACTTGTTGCTATCTCACCTTTGAGCTGAAATGCACAGCAATCACCAAGCAATTTGGACACCTTCTGTACAGAAGGTAAGGCTCAATGCACATACCTCTTTTGTAAGAAAAAACTAGTTATTGCATCACTAAGCTTGTGAAACAGATAAGATAACAATAAGAGAATGAGTTACTTGAGGCCAACATCCAATGTGGATGTAGAATGAGGCTTATAATCACAAGAGATAACGATGATGTAATGAGCTGATGTAGAAACAAGAAACAGAATTACACCTCATCAACAAAAACCCCAAATAACATACAAAAACTAAAACTAACTTTGTTTTCCCACTCAAATTCTGCCCACATCTGTCTGAACTCCGCATCCGTACAAGAAGCAGGCTGGATGTAATCCATGATGTCAATGTGAATATCACTGAGAACCACACAGTTTCTGTCGCTGGCTGCTCCAGAGACATCATACACTGCAATATAAAACACAAACCACCTTAATGTTTAAAAAAGTGAATTTGCACTAAGTAAGAGTGCTCAGTTACCACCTGCCAGTTAACAACAGTCAACACTTGCTCAATCTCATTGCTGACCTCTGTCCTCTGCAAGTGCTTTACCCAGTTGCCACAGAACTTTGGGTTAAGTGTATTGGTCTTTCAGGCAAAGCTGCCTAGCTCATTTCCAATTCAGAGACTTGGGTTCAAGTATCATTCTGACAATCATTCTAAAGGTAGCATGTTCTACTATGATTTTAAGTAAAAGTGACACAAATTTTTAAAAAATCATCACAAAATATTCATACATTGTAGACTATTTAATTTCCTCTTCCAGTATGAAGTGTTTTAATTATTTTTCAGCTCATTAAGCAGTTAAGAAATGCTACACATTAATGTTAATTTTGCACACTGAATTGTTTACTTACCAATATTACCAAAAATTATTCCATTTTCTGTTGAAGCGACTTTGACATTGGCTTTAATGTTTGCAAAATCATGTGGAGCAAGTGTCAGAGGAGATGGTTTTTCCACAAGTTTCAAGTCACCTGTGTAAAGAAATTGGGAGATGGGGATCAGGGAACATTAACAGTACACAATGAGTTTAGCTTTTGGAACAAAATTTTTTATTTTCTTGTCATTCAATTCTAATGTCTACAGAGTTGCACTAAATACTACCATAAAGATATTAGTTGATTTGGAATTTTTTTTTGGTTGGTTGGTTTTTTTTTACAGTTTGCTACCTGCAAGACAAAGTAATTTACATTACATTAAAAATTTCAGTTAAAATATTAGTGTATTCACCCAAACCCCAATGAAAACAAGTGTAAATACTGACTTAAATGGGCTTTGGATTGAGTCTAGTATTAAATTTCTAACAATCAGGAAATGGTTAATTCTACCTTGTGTTTTAATCACTGACAACATAATACCTAATCCTACAGTCAAGTGTCTCAAAACCAAAGTTCAACGTCCAGTATTACATGCACTAAGCTATTTAAAAAGAGCTCAAAGTATCACCTTGATTGTGAATGTAATTGCTCCCAGGAAACAGTAAGAGATGTATTTTTCCTAATCCTTTAGCGAGCAATTGTAAAAGACTCCTTAGTTATATCAAACTGTGCAATCTGAGAATACAGCACGAACAGCATCAGCTCTAAACACACGAGTGATGCATCAAGTCAGTTTTTGCAATATATCTGAAGACACCAACTGGGAAATATAGAATTCCACTCTACTGAGCTGATAAATAGAAAATTACAACCTATTAAGCAATATATTCGCTTTATTTATCTCCATCATTAGTCTGATCAAATGATTTACAAGAGATTAGGAGGAAGGTTATGCCCCTCCAGTCATATTTACATCAATTAAAACTACGTAACATGCATTCTCCTAGTACGTTGTAAACATGTTTCAACTCCTGACTGCCAAAACACAAGATAACTAATAGGAAACTGCTTACTGTTCTTGGATTATCTGCTCCAGTCCCTCCCCTAAAAGAAGTTAATGAAGCCTCAGTATTGTTCAAGCAAGCCTCTGGTACAGCTGTTGGTACAGGGAATGGTTTCAGCTGAGTAAATGCAGTATGTAAGTACTTCAGGCTGAGTGCAAGAACCACCTAGGGCAGATGACTTTCTGTTGCCTGACATTTGTTCCATACCAGTTTGGATTTTGTCCTCTTGCTCTATGGTAACAGCACAACGGGGAATAAGTATATCAAAAAAACTGTCCATAGTTCAGGAAGAAGGGAGAAGGGGAAATGGAATGCTATTTTTCTAGTGAAAAAAGCATGAAAAAGTTCAAAATCTGACTACAGTTTATATTGTCAGATAGTATTGTCAGTGCCAGTAGATACAAGTCTTCCACCTTTTGGAAAAAAAAAAAAAAATGTATTTTTAAAGGCATTCAAAAACATCCTTTCAAAATGGCAACTAGCTGGCATAAATTTGTAAGTATTTGGAAGTGTTTCAGAAACTCCTTACAACTAGGTGCCAATGCCCAGTACCTCACTGCTGCCTAACGGTTGCTTTGTTTCCACCAGCACGCCTTACCTAGCGTAGCTAGTTCTAGCGTGCAGTTCTGCAGAGTATCACTGGTCTGGTTGACCACAAGCACATCCAGCACAATGTCATACTGATTGACGTGGACATACGCTTCTGCATAGACAGGGTCTGAGAAACCTGTCAGTTGAGTAACCTGTGAAAGAAAAGAGTTTAAGGTGTTTTTCTACTCATAAACCAGTTTAAAACATGGAATCCTGTCAAACAATGACAAAAAATAAGTACAATTAAATCCATTACTCTTTAATATGAGCCTCCAAATCAAGCAGGTGTGCAAAGAGCTTTTAATTTCACAGAACTAACTTACTGGGGGGGGTGGGGAGAGAAAATTGGAAAAAACACTGCAAACAATCACCACAAGTTTTGTCTAGAAAATAGTATTTAAAGAAGTTGTGATGTTTAGGAAATCTAAAGTTCATGTATAGGTCTTCCAAAATAAACAGATTTCATCGATTTATAGCTAAACACACAGTGACTGTCCGTATTATTATTCATAAAAATAAATTTAACTGCATCCTTCCTTCACATGTCCTTTTGCATACACACTACAATTATAAAACCCTTCCAGATGAAATGTATTCTGAACTGAATTCACATAAGTTCCTAAAATATCGACTGTAATGCCATTTATTCTTACAAAGATCAGCAGGACAAAGAAATGCTGACTTAAAATGAAACGGTAACTTTAAACAGTAAAAAAAATTCATCCAGACTTTTAAAGAATGAAAGTCTGTTTTTTTAACCTTAACTAATGAATGAATCAAGAGATTTTTTCTCTTTGGAGCTTCTCTGCAGGTCCTGGTAACCAGCAGCAAAAAAAGGTATAAAGAGTGAAACAAGGATGCACTGCACTTGGTAACAGGATATGGCAGCCAAAGAAAGAAAGGGGTTCTTAATCACTTGTGACATCCCTGCTCTCTTCCCTGTGAACCTTACTGGGCTCTTCAGACCAGCAAACAATCTTAATTTCTTCTCCACAACCCACCAGCTCAGCACTCTCCAAGTCTCCTCCTTATTCTTCCCCTCCCACGTGAAGAAGGTAACAACTTTAAGCACAAGGGCTTTTCTCTTTCTCCTGATCCTAACCAGGAAATACCTGGGTCTTTCCAATCAACCAGCATAGCCTGGTTCATCAGTTCCAGCCTGTGATTCCCAAAGCTGATCCTGTGCATAGTAGCACAAAGTGTTTATAATTAAAACACTGACTTTCACATTACCTTATTAAGTTTGGATGCAAGAGGATCAGCAGCCTCTTTCCTCTGTGTGTTTCCCATTGCTGCAAGAAGGCTAAGCTGAAACTGGTCTTCTTTTGAGCTCATTTCATTTTTAGCAGTAAGCTGCATGAAGGAAATGGGATCGTCTGGTTGAACCGTCACATTCCTCTTCTCAGATTCTTTCTGCAGGAAGAGAAATAGTCAAGAATTCATGATGAATTCCATTCCTTAGCGCAGAAACACAGTCAAACAATGGCTGACTTACACACAGTCAAATGGCGACATTTCTGGGACCTGCTTGGATGTGAACATCCATAAAAAATTCCAAGTGTTTACGGTTACACACTTAAAATAGCTCACCTTCTGGGAAAGTTTCTCCTCTTCTAGCTTGGCTGACAGCATATGAGAGAGGGACTGCCTGCATTCTTTGTTGAAAATATCATTCATGAGAGGAGAACATTCTGACAAAACTTTCAGACACAAGGAAATACGATCCACATCGTCATCTGTAATCGGCTTCTTGGGAAGAGAGGACTTTCCCAAATGGAGAATAGTGGCCATCAGCAGCATAGCTTCAGCAATAAAGGACTGAGAAGGACAACAGAAAGAGAATGGAAGCAGATTACTACATTTTACACAGCTTTACAGAAATGTTTATTTCTGACTTATTTACAAAAAGGTGCACATTAACCTGTTCAGAGATTTTATGATTTGATTACTTTTTTTTTTTTAGTACTTATTATCTAGAAACCAAGCAGCATGATTTAGAGACTGTCTAGATAGAGTGGCTGGAAAGCAGTAGGCCCTGTTTGTGACCCAAATTATCATTATTATCCAATCAGGTAACTGGTACTTCACTTTGGACTTAATCCATTTTGCATCTGTTTAAAAGAAAAGAGGCAACAACCAGCTCTTCTTTACAACTACATTGAAAACACAGCAGATGACTTACATTTTGTTTCTTCTTTTCCTGAACTAGTGACACATATCGTAAAGCAATCTTAGTTAAAGTTGTAGCAAGAGAAGCTGCAACAAAGAAGTCGCCGTCAAGCAGGAATCCTCGTAACGGAGGTCTGCAAAGACAAATGTTAATCAGAAAACTAGTTTTGGATTACACTCTTTAGCCTACTTATCTTCATACCTTAACATCCATACTGTACAAACAAAACAAGCTTGGAAGGTCTCAGAAGTTTTTTTTTTTTCCCCTCTAGAAGTAATTTTCCAGATATAGAGATATTCGCAAGTCACATAGCCATTTCCACACAGAATAGGGAGTGAAGTGAAAAGTGTAATGGATAATAATTTCATTGTAGCTCTGAGATGATAATCACTAGTCAAGATGAAGTAACCCATCTGCAGTAATTAAGGAAATACTGCAATTGTTCTAGCTACCAATGAAATAAACTATAGCAAGTATTAAATAGTGCAAGGTGATATCAAGAAAAAAAAATGTTTTAATCTAAAGGCAACATCTCTGTATCCAATTAAAATTGTGACGGGTCTTATGTATAAAGAATCAACTAGAATTTAGGAAACCATAATTAATAGTGTCCTTTTTGATATGCAGTAAGCTTTGATTACAAATCCTAAGCAGTTAGGCCACTTCCTATCAGATACCACGTACTTGTGATAATACCTTAATACAGGGAATTACCTCACCGCTAAACTCTGCATGAGAGAGAATACCACTTAAAAAAAAAATTAACCAAGTCACTCCTGGCCGAATATGAAATCTTAAATACCTGTCTTCTTCCTTTTTGGCAGGTCGGGAACTACTGAGAGCACTCTGTGTTGCATAAGTGCCCATCTCTGTCACCAATTTTTGGGCTGGACCCACAGACACCTCTTCTTCAGGTTTTAGCTCACCAGCTTCTTTCTTGATTTCCGATTCTACTATTGGGATCTAGAAACAAACAGGAAACAATTACTACAATTAATATTAAAAAAGATATTTTTGTTCTGCAGAAGGTTTTAATAAAAATTATCTGCATTGTTAAGGTTTTTATAAGTAAAAGGTCAGTTACAGTGCAACAATTTTGAGAGAATTTGAGGAGGTAGGCAGATGTTGAAATATATACAGAAGCCCCCTACCAGTGCATAAAGCTCACATTGCACAGATTGTCTTAGATCCCTCTCAGAACAACCCAGACTTAAAGCACTCTTCCTTTGTTAGTGGATATAATTAAATCATATCTTAAAGCTGCCATAATTTTCTGAAATAAGGAATTTCTCATCTCCCCTCTTAATAGATATCACTTATTCTCAGTATATGCTAGCTTCAGGTATGCTACTTAAAAAAAAAATTAATAACAAATGCAAAACCCTAACTAGTTTTTACTTTGGATTTCTTGTGCACATGCTATTACATATCACAAGTGCTCAAAACCCTGTTGCACCTTACCTGATTTTTTAAAAATATCTTTTCTTCGAAAACACATAATAGTAAGTAAAACCACAAAGAGCTAGCCTAACAAAGTAAACACACCTCTCCAAGCGATCTGCGAACTTCTGTCATTACACTTTGTATATCTTCCTTTGTGCTGCAATATTCTCCAAGGATCCATAAAGCTCCTCGATAAATCCTAAGACAAGAACAGTAACTTAAGTCATGCTTTCATGATATACTCAAACTAGCATCAAGGGAAGTGATTTACGGTCAGGTGGTAAAGGCCAGTCTTGACAAATTCAAAAGGACACAACTGACAGAAAGCAAGTCTGATCAAGAGCAATCAACCTTTCAGCCTTAGTAAACTAATGAACAAGTACATCAAATCAGATATATTCTCTGCTACAAATTTATTGCCATCTGTGTTAACCTTGATATTCACAAAATTAAATTTCATTATGATCATAATAAAATAACTCTACTGTATGTGAATAAAGTCAGCTGTAATTTCTCCAGTTAACTGAGACAAACTAACTTTTCCTTCATACAGGAGAAAATGAAAAACAAGAACATGAATGAAGATTAGAGAAAAAAATAGCAAAGCTTCAGAGGTTTTTCTTCCCACTTAATGAGATGATGATGGAGACAGGATTCAGAGTTTCCTGTGTATTGGAAGAATGGCAGAGTGGTGTCTTGATACAGAGAAGTTCTCATATGACTTAACCTTTGCAGATCCATCAGAAAACCAAGTTTTTAGAGCCCTAAAAGGTACAAGAGAAGGTCTGCAGATTGCAAAGCCCAGTCTATGTTAGACTGGGTTTTCTAATAAACGTACAAATGTAAGTACTTCCAGTTGCCTACAAGAGCAAATTCCTGCTGCAATAATCCCTTAGTAATTCTGTTTTAACAAATATATCACTTCAGAGTTGGCCTCCATCAACAATGCTGTCTTCTAGCAAGTGGAAATACAATTATCAATTGCATCATAAAAATGAAATTTGAATTTATTTTCTTCATTCAATGCAACAAGCACCCAATGTATCTTTTGTACAAGTAGGCAAGAAGGAAGCTGTACCTAGAAATCATCTACCCCCAAAATATCTCAGCTTCAGTTATTCTTGTTTGTCTGTGGGTTGCAAGGATTTTGGTACATATTTAATGACAATATACATTCAATGCAAGTAAGCCACAGGGTGCTCCAATGTCTGATATTGTATTTTGGACTCACTTGACAGATTTAATAGCATGAAAGACTTCAAGCATCTTCTCAACAATAAGAGGTCTGAGGTTATCAAATCGCTGGATCGCTTCCCGCACAAACTCCAAGACATCAGCAGCTGCCGCTTCATTATTATCACTAAGGAACTCCATCAGCTAGCACAAAAGAGTGAACATGAGCACAAACAGCAGCACAGCTAAGTTTGTACAATAGTATTTTCCTTCCACATTCAGAAAAATAAAACTGCATATACATCTCCCATTAAACAAAGCTGAAGTCAAACAACCTTAAGTACATCCCAATCAATTAGTAATTATCATAATCCCAAAATTATTTTTCTAATGATACAAATTATTGTACTTTTAAGTAAAGGTACTCTTCCGCTCATGTTCTTCAAAAATATTTAAAAATAAAACCTCAGAAGACAAATAACTACAGCATCAAAAGTGCTATATTACTTTAGGGATTAAAAATAGTATTGCTTCGTGTGAGGCCACTGTTAGAAACACCTCAGCTTCAGTTATTCTCCAGGTTTTGGGTATAGCTAGAACATATTTAATGACAATATAATTAAACATTTGCATACCACTGGAATAACATTTGCAGCCATATCTGGAAACCGAACACTACAGGAATGCAATGTACGAACAAGCAGCTGTCTATACTTGTCTGTATCTTCATGCTCTGTCACATTATTAGTTTTAATCACTTCCTTCTTCAGAACAATCACAAGCTGCAGAAAAGATCAAATAAAATTGAAGAAAGTCCCATATTTTTCCGAAGAATAAAAAAATAGTGTAAGGAAACAAAAGTAATATATATTTTACCTCCTCCACATTTCTTGAAGAGACAAGATCCAGAGCCAGTTGAAGGGTTTTTTTGCGCACTTCTAGATCTGGGGTACTCAACACTCTGAGGATGTCCATAACTAGATCCTGAAACAATAACAAAATGATAACTACTTTGTTGCTTTAAATGACTTCCTTTTCATACAATTCTAATTTTCAGTCCTCAATGATTTTCAAAGACTTTCTGGATACATAATACATAATCTACTGACAAACAAGCAAGATATCCTAGGCATTAGGAACTTCACAGTGTTCATTTAATACATTCTACACTTACATAAAAGCCTACCATGCAAGCTACATCATTAAGTCTTAAAATCAAAACAGCATTTGCCGTTGGTAATTCTTACGCAGAAAATAAAAGCAGCAAGTCATAAACATAAAAGTCCATCAAATATGTTTTACCAAAAACGTATCAACAGAAGATTTAAACTGCAGAAGTGCATTTTTCCATACATCACAACACCGAAAGTTTCATTTAGGAAAGAAAAGCCTTCAATAATCTTACAGGAAAAGAGACAGCTCACATACCTGTAACACTCGTTCATGGGACGGATGCTCCTTTAACTCAATCAACCGATCCAAAACAATCAGTTTCACATTATTATCACTTTCTTTAATAATCAAATCTATGTAGCATTGGGCAGCTGCCTAAAATTAAAAGGATCAAAAACATTTTTTAAGTAATGAAGAGGACAAACTGGCAAATTTCTCAGAGAAATTCAGGAAAAGACACCTTCTACACTGCTATTAAACCAACTCCTCAAAGAGTAGGCACAGAAACGAACCTGAGAACAGTCTTTAAAACCTCCTGGTCCACTGTAAACATTGATTGCGCCACCATGTTACAAAATTACACAGGAAGGCTCACAATGGCATCAGCTTACAATACACAGACTTGATTTCAAATTCAAAGAAAGTCATAAAGAGATAAATTTCCTGGCATGCTTTGGGTCAGCTCTTGAGCACACAACGGGGCATGAAAACCAATTTAAAACAGTTGCCAGTGTTAGACTACCTAGATACGGTTTTAATGACAGCTTCTATGAACAATATTCCTACTCAACAAAAATGACTACGCTAAAGCAAGGATGTTGGAATTAATACTCCTCCTCTTCTTTTGAAACTATTATTTACAATGCTTTTACTCTGAATCTAGACTTGCACATTCTATTTCTGAAGTTTCCATACAAGGTCAAAATTTCTGTGTGATCTCAAATAATCAGCTGTACAAACATAAATCTAGGAACCCGAGGTCAATCAGTAATCAATGTAAATCTTCACTGCTTTATGTTTCCAACCTGGTCTGAAAAGAGTAATATTTATGAGTAAAGAAAGTCATTCAATCTCTGTAAATCTTCAGCTTTAGTCTGCTTTGCTAAGCATGCCAAGAAGATTGCAGGTTGGTACCAACTATTGTACAATAGTTTGCACAGTATTCAAGCTTGTCCCCTACCAAAGTGACATGAAGTCCACTAGCTGCAGGTCTGCAAAATACAGTCTGTCTTTTTTTGTGACCAATTTTAAGAGATATTTTAAGACAGTGTTTTGTATGTGAAGTGTTAAACACCCCATATCACTAAAGTCTTCGCTCTTTCAAAGTATCAACATATAGGATACAGTATTCATTCCAGTGCACTAAAAGCTACCAAAACATCTGAAAACATCACTTTTATACCTTGATTGCTGTTGGTGCACTGGAGAGTGTAACCAGAGTACCTGCAGCTTCATACTTCACTGCAGGACTCGAAGACTGCAGTAAATTGTAGATGCAGCGAATAAACCGAGCTCTCTCTGATGGATTCGCATGACAGACCTAGATAATAAGAACAATGCATAGTTGGCACATAAAGAAAAAAGAAAATAGCAATCGTATAGCTTAACTGCTCCATTATCTTACAACAAGGACAAAATTAAGCAAAAGGTGGCAACCTTTTCTGGGGATAAGAAGTGTCATTCACAGTTGTAAAAATCTAATTACAACAGCTATTAAAAAGCGATTATTGACAATTCTATGCAGTGCTACAAGGTCTTAAAATCTCAGATCAAAAGGAAGGGCATAGCCTCTACTATCTTCTGTAACAGATGCCCTGCTCATGTCCATGAGGAAATGTCTGATAATACACAGTCCACATCACAGCAAATCAGGTGAGACATATTGCTCTATACTGCGCACACTTGAGCAGTTTATTGTTTCAAGAGACAAATCTTATTCAGCTCTACTAAACAATAACATATTCCTGACATGGTCTAAACGCTAGCTATAATGCCTTTTCCAGCAACATTCTATCCCTTTTAAAAAGCAGTCTAATATAATCTAACATGTACGTTTATTTTAAATGTGCCACATTTCCCTTTTACCTTATAAATTAGTTCAACAATAACCAGCTGCAGTATGTCACCAAATGTCTGGACTTGGTCAATACAGGTACTCAAATAATCCAAAGCTCGATCCTATACAAATAAAAGATAAATTATTCTAAATTATTCTGAGTTGGCTCACTCAGCTAGATTTTAAATCAAAACACATTTTAAAAATCAAAACACAAACCAGCATATATTCAACCCTTCAACTTGAAATTTAAAACAATTTACAAAAACATTGTAAATCCGAAGAGCAAATTAATCCATTCTGCCTATAGATGGCAAAAAGAGAGACAAAACTAATGGTAATCAGGCACCAAAGGCAATTGCCTGTAGAGCAAATAATCCAAAACACTAAACAGAAATTGCCATTTCTTTCTCATATGACTACAAAAGCTATAAAACAGTAGGTAATGGAGCACTTCTTAATCCGGTTAAGCTCACTTGGAAAAACTAATTACAGTTTTCAGCACCAACATATGCCTTCACCAAATATAGTAATTCTCTTTTAAAATGAAGACAGCACTAAAGACCTACTTCAACTTTCTCAGTTACCAAATATTCCACAAATGGGTTAACACTACCATATATGGGCTTTTATGAATATAAATAGTTTACACTACTAACAAACTACTGGCTAGTTACCTAGCACATTTTCAAGTATTTAAACCGAGCGAGTTTGAGGACAAGTATCCTTACCTGATCTGCATGAATTAGCATCATAAATGCATTTCTTTTGCAGCTTGCATCTTTCTCATTCACCAAGAAATCATGGATCAGTTCAGGAGCATCAGGTATAAGATGTTCAAAATTTCTTTAAAAAAAAACATAATGAAAAGAACTACTGATAAGGAGTAGAACCTAAGGCTTAAGTGCCTATCCTGAAGACAAAGATTTACAAAAATTCAAAAAGCATAAAATGGTGATACATAGCTTTTGTGTAGCTATTTGAAACTGTGAACAGACTCAAGGAGTTTTAAAAATTGTTTGTTATCATGATAGCTAAGACATTACCCCATCAATGATTTCTGTTTAATAGTAACATTCAGCCACACTGTTCAGGTAACAACTGAAATAATGTTTAGCATATAACTGCAGCACATGAAGAATGTCTCTCTTCAAATAAATTTATATAAGCATATTCCTGCAAGGATTCTTCTATATTTATGGTTGTGGACAATGATTACTATTAATAACATTTAGATCATTAAGAAAGGCCTTTGCCCATACAAATTAACCTGCAATATAAGGACCTCAGTCATACTTGAGAAAGCAGCAGCACCTTTTGCTTTTCCAAAGAAGTCCATTAGATAGAGGAGAAAAAGCAAACAAACAAACAAACCCCCAAACACCACACCAGTGATTGATAAATGTTTATGAGATCTCAAAAACTATCCAGATCATTAAAGCTAGCCTTGGTCTTCTGCATCCACGACTTTAAATAGTTTCTGGCATTTACCTATAAATCGTGTAAATTGCAAGAACTGCATTTCTGCGCACATAGCTGTGACGATGTTCTAGACATGCACGAATGGCTGGCATCAAAGGCTCCAACAGTTCTGCTTCTTTCAGCTTACAAAGAAAACGGAGAGTAGAGCCTCGGATAAATTCATTTGGGTGCTGAAGATCCTAAAACCAACAAGAAACATATTTGAAATGCCAGACTATTCAGCCTAATTGTTAAGCTAAGATGAATGCACCTGCTAGTCTTCTCCCACACTAAGCTTTCCCATGATACAAGTTCCCAACATCCACAACGACACCTTGCTGTCTTCATATGAAATACCTTCTTAAAACACTGCTGTTCCACAATATTTAAAAACACGTATTTCTGTGTAGTAAAACTTACAGAGCCTGATTATTTTTTTTCTGCATTGTGTGTGTTTTCTCTGATTACTAGGGCTGTGAAAGCTCACCCTTCAGGCATTCCTGCACACTGGATTCTAACTTCTAGTGTATATTAGTACACCTGCTTCCAACCCATTCCCAAAGAGGTTGAAGGACCTTTTTATCTTTGTGAAGGACTGTCCCAAATACACCATGATGAAGTTATTCCAAAAATAGTGTCCTTCTATGTACCATGGCTTGTCCCAAAACACTATGAAGATGGTAATTAGGTTACCCCTCATATTTGAGGTTCACTGACTTGGAAATGAAAAGCACTAAATTTTTGTTAAATCATAACAGTAAAAGAACACATAAAAATTCCTTGGCAGTAGGTCTGCTGGTTGTCTACAATTATCCAGCTCTGAAGCACTGAGACAAAACGGTTAGGAAGGAAATGCTGAGCATAAGCCATTTTTATATATATTAAATAACACAAAATGATACACTTTATAGAAAGATACAGTATAGGAACATAAGCAATGAAATAAATAATGGGCTACCTTTCTGTATGCATCGCATACAAGGATCATTTCTTGCAAAAGCCTGCCATCTGGAGTGGTCTTTGGCACTATCTCCCAAAAGACAAGCAGCAGTTTTTTGATGGTATGATCTTGGAGAGGCAGTACAAAACGTATAATGGTCATCAGAAGCCCAGGTAGTTTTTCACCATTCAAAATCATAATGATTACTTTCTTCAAGGCCTCTGTCTTCAACTTGACATCTCCTTTTTCTAGAGGGGATAGAAAAATCAAGAAAACAAATCACAGTAATTATGAAATCAGGAAGGCTAACATGTCACAGTCAGTTTAACAGGAATACTGATCTTCAGTGTCAGAAGATACAAACCCCCTCTGAAGGAGTGCAATATAACATATCAATAAAATTCACACCCTTACTTCTACTAAAAGGATAAAGAGGAAGCAAGAGACATTTAAAGACTAAGCATGGAGTTCATACTTAATTCTAGGATCAACATATTGGAATTAACAGAGTTCAACAAATTTCACGATTGTTTCAATGCTTAAATTTAAACAGCCTTTTATACCAGGATGCTACAATGCACTCTGATGTCATACGTATACTAAATACTAACACTGCCATTTCTGCCAGCAAGATACAGCAGTGCACTGAACAACTTGTTGCTTATCATTGCATTACTTAAATCTGCCTGAGCCCAAACAGGTATTACTTCAAACAGAAAGCCAGAAATGGATTTCAAATTTTTGCACAGACTGAGGAAAAAAAAAAACCCAAACCCAAAACACATAAGATAAATATAATGAAGTTTCTCAAAACACAGCAAACAGAAGAATGTACACATTTCAAAAATCAACAGAACAAAATAAACATCAAATTGACTTGTTTTGAGTTTATAAAATGTAAACAATATTCTAGGAAAGGCACAATGAGAGAATGCGAGAATAATTCAGGTAAGATGGAGTATCCTTCAAATCATCGTCAATTACTTGCCTAGGTCATTTTTTAAGCTGATTTCAGAAGGTGGTTCTGAATCCATCGGAACATTGATTAAGGTGTAACACACGTTCTCTGCAGCTGTCATGGTTCTTGGTTACAAAAGTTTTCTCAGCGGAAGAATTATTTTGACACAAATATCAGACAACCTAAAAAACAAGCAAACAAAGCCATCCCAAAGTTAACAGATTTTATTAAGAAACAACACACAAAAATGTTTTCACAACTGACTTAATGATTTGAAGGCATTGCTGGGTTTCCTGAGAAGCCACATTCAAAAGCCTTCTCAATTTTCTGAGCTGCTGTGTGGCTGACAGTTCAAATAATAAAATTAGCAATTAAGCTCAATCCTCACTCTCATGTTTGTTTCTTCCTTATATAATAAACATCTAAGATCAAATCAAACTTTTTATTCCATTTCTTAAGTAATGAAAAATGCTCAAGTTCAAGCTTGCTCAGTTAACGCTATGATACCATACTGACAAGCACAGTAAAGAAAATTGTTACTTTTTATTACATGAGCAATTTTGTATTTTCTACAGAAAATGTGTCAAAAAATTTACAGCAAAATTACCTTCTCTGTGCTTTTACTGCTATTAATTTCCTTGAAATCTTAGACTGAGTATACCAAATCATTAAAACAAGGAAGATGCCTTTTTACTTTAAATGATGATACTACATATCAGTCAGATATTGTGTAAAAGCACACACTTGTTTTATATAATTATTATTACTAACTAACAATAGAGCCAACAGAACTGAACAAAATGATCCCCATCAAAGGTCGTGATTTACATAAAAGATGAAAACTCTCCAACTCAACGCTATGCTCTCACTGCAGATCACTTTTCTTCTAAGTTCAATGACCTTGAGCAAGGCCATACCTCCAAGACATAAAGCTTTCAATAACATGCCAATTTAAGAAGTTATCGTCGGAGGACACCAGCTCCTACCCCACATCACCTCTTTTACCTGTGCAAACAACTTTTGAGATGCAAACGCTGTAAACTCACCACTCCTACTTTATTTTTGAAGGAGCAAGAAAAACAAACAAATTCCAACAGACCAACAAACACCCATTCCCAGCCTGGTTAAAAGCACCGCCGCACAAATAGTTCTGAGAAAAGAGGAGGGAAGGTGGGACATGGAGTTGCAGCGTTTGAATGAACAGCTGAGACCCTATACAAGCTGGTACTGGGTCCGAAGTCCCTCTTCTCATCAAACAGGCACCTAGAGAACCTCAGGCTAAACAGTGAGCAGGTAAGTTGTGCTAACTTGGGCTGCAGCCTCTTTCTACACAAGAAAACAACACAATTAAAACAGTACCGCAACTACTACTACAAAAAAAAAAAAAAATTCCAATACATTTTTTTTAAAAATGCCTCTTTCTGTTACGAATTCTATATTTTTAAGGATTAGATCCTTCAAACTCATTGTTTACAAATATCCACATAAATGACTCCTGCTCATTTTTAGAAATACGACTGTTTTCTTGCCTCAGCAGCAACTTTTTGTATACTTTTTCCATACTCTTACCCAGAACTCCTGCCTCAAAGCCCTGCAACTAGCACCTTCATCTCCAATAACTACTCAAACAGACCATCAGGTAGATCTGTGCGAAAAGTAGACCAGGTATCTTTACTCATACAAAGATCTCAACTGCAGAAATTCTCTCAAAAATCACAGCCAAACAGGTCTCTGAAGCATGAAAACATGGAGTGTATTTTAGGCTCTGAAAAGCAGCAGTGAAAAACAACTCTCATAAAATGCGGAGCTGGGAGATTGGCAGGGAGAACAACCACCAAGTCCTCCTCCTTGCAAGGCACCAAGCTTTGAAATCACAGTTTAATCTTACAGAGAATCCCCACAGACACAGAAGTAGGTGCTACTCTACTTCTTCAGCAATAAAATTTCTGAGTACCTGTATACGGAAATTGAAAGTTACACAGTTTATACAACACCGGAAGACAAAAAGCCACGCCTGCTCTCCAGCTACATCCTTGGGAAGCCTTATGAACTGGGGTACCTTACGAACCAAAACCCTGAGAAAGTATCATTCTACTGATGCACAACCTACAATATATAACGTAAAGACGTTTATAAGAAAATCCCAAGTAAATTTATAGCCAGTTTAGGCAGACTTCTTTCTTAATTTTCCAGATGATTACTTTTTGCTCAAAACGCCTGGCATGTTTAGCTATGAGTTAAAACTTAAAATATTCAGATGTCACCGTGTGCCTGCCATTCCCCTGAACAAATTCAGACCTACAGCACGGCAACAGCACAGCACCTCTCCGGCAGCCCGCACCACCAAGGCACCCAAAAACGCGAGGTGGCCCTAAGCCCCCGCAGGCCCGTGGCCCCCCGTCAGCGGTGCTGGGGGCTCCCCTGAGGGAGCCACCGGGAAGATGCCGGCGGGGCCGTGAGGCCTCGGGCCTGCGGGCCCCGCCGGAGCGGCGGCACCGCCACGGCCCCCGCTGCCCTACGCCCCCCAGCCCCGGCGAGGTCCCCGCTCCCCAGGCGCAGGGCTCCGTACCCGGTGGCGCGGCGGCCCGGTCCGGTCGAGTCGGGCCCGGTGCGGAGCTCTGCCCGGGCGATCCCGCTCCGGCGATGGCTGACGTGGAGCCGCTCCCTCCCCGGGCCACATCGATAGTACGGCGGCCCTAGCGGGACAAGCCTCTCGCCCGCACGGCAACGCGAAAGGGGCGCTGCCGCCGCCGGGGGTCCCGCCCCTTTCGCGTTGCCGTGCGGGCGGGGAAAGGGTGTGCGCCGGACCGCCACGAGGGCGGGAGGAGGGGCTTCCGCCTCTGACGTCACGGCCACGTGGGAGGCAACGTCGGCGCTGCGGCGGGGCTGGTTTTTCCCGCGCAGGCAGGAGTGTGGGTTCAGTAACCCTCGGGACACCTTCCGTAAAAATAGTAATAGGAAAAAAAAAACAATAACGCCCCAAAAAACCCCAAAACAAAACAAAACCCCCCCCCTACACACACACACAAAAAAAGGCAGGGGGAAATAAATTGGGGAAAAAATAGAAAAATAACGGGGAAAAATAGAAAAATAATAGGGGAAAAATAATCACAATAGAAAAAAATTAAAAAATTAAAAGCAGCTTTGTCTAGTGCTTAAAACTAAGTACACAGCCCTGACATCATTATTTTGTTAGTATTTTCATGACTGAACTATTTAAATGGATTCAACACAGTATTTAAAGCCTGTTCAAAACAGCACCATGCTTTAATTAATAAAAGACAAGATACGAGTTTTTCATCTTCTTCTCTTTTTTTTTTTTTTTTTTTTTTTAAAGAACGCCGAGAAGGATATCCTATCCCTTTGTGTGTTCACCCCAAATCCTTCTTTCTTATGCTTTTCAGTGTCTCCATTAGTGAGAATAGTTATAATAGAATGATCCAACATGGAAAATGAAAAAAATAACGCTGAACTCATTTTGCTTAAAATACAGCATCACACCCATTTTGCACCTAGGAAGCACTGACTCACTGGGCTTCCCTGCCAGACGTCCCTAAAGAAGTCGCTCTTAGTCCCAAATTTTGTGGCATTCAGCTTGAATCCCAACGGGCACTAGGTACCCCTCAGTCAGACCGTGCAGAGCAAGCTGAAGGGACAAAACGCCAGAGAGCCTGTTTATTCAGCAGCAATGCAGAGACTCCATAGCTCAGGGGACCTGTAATGGGAATTTTATGTGCTTCCCTCGTTACTTCAATTTAGGCCATTAGTGAGCTAAAAGCCCTTCACTACCCCACGACTGGCTGACAGCTCTAAAGAAATAAAAGTGATTCATTTCGGTTCCACATTAGCTGGGTTTACTAAAGCAGAGAACTCAAAAAACCAAAACACAAGCTGGTTGGCAGCTTCACGCTTCTTCAGCCTGCAATGTTTCTGGTAAACACTCATAACCAGAAATGTGTTTTCAAGTTGAGTTTGAGACAATGACAAGACAATATGCGGAAACATGCTGCATCCTATTAGTTCCCCAACTATTTTGTACTTTTGTAGGCATTTCAAAGTCCTCTGAGTTCAACAGTTTCCAAGAGCACCACATTTATATACAGTAAGTAAATGCTCACTCTGACAAATGGTCAAATACATGACGGCACCTTGATATGAATCATTGTTCGTTCAGATTAAAAAAACCAAACCCACAGCAGATTCCAAGAAAGTGATTTATTTCCACTTGTCCTTACAAGTTAAAGACAGTAAGCTTTTCATTAAAAAACAGTATCATGTACTATTTAGAAAATGATTACACCTTTCTTGTCAAAGAAAATACACCCAATTATGACCTCCTGTCTACCTTTTAAGGATAGGTGGGTTGGTTTCTTTCTTCTAAGAGTAATCCTCAGAATGTATCAGCAGAAAATGCATATAGGTGAGGATAAAGTTACCAGCAAATGGATAAACGTTCCTGTATAATTAGACATACGTTAACACAAAGGAACTCATCCACCAACTAGTGCTCCATCGGCTCCTCTGCCTTTTCTGCAGGTTCATCAGCAGGCGGAGCAGGCTTAAAGAGAGGAAAAATATCTATATTATAGGAGGGCAGAAAACAACATCTGACAAATCAGCTTTATCCTGGATTGAGCAACACGAGTGGTAAATGCAGCTCATGTCAGCAAATAGCTTACAAAGTAGTGTTATCCAAATTAAGCATGGAACAGGACAGAGTTGGTAATTAGGAGACTAAGGATGCATCTTGCGACAGGCGTGAGAAACATATGTAGCTACTTCTGTTGCAAAAAAGTGAAAACCAATCCTTGGTCAAAGATGAGGGAAGAGCATGACATTGGAAACAGCCTGGCGCCAATTCAGCATAAATTGATTTAATAAGCATCTTAGTCTCCAGCTAAGATTATATGGTTTTCATATAGTAACTTCAAATTTTAAAAATCACATTCCTAAAAATCTACTAGAATAGTAGAGAGTTAAACGTCATAAACATAAATGTGATAGGTCATATATCAAAAATGCTGTCTTTCAACAAAGCCTATTGATTTTTATCTAAACCACACACCTTTCTCTGTGGTCTCTCCTCAAGACCTTCTAGGAATGGTGCTACATCATCATCGTCATAGATGGTAAACTCCATGTCTTTGCCAACAATTCCAATGGAAACATTCTGTTAAGCAAGGTTTTGAAATAAGTGAGAAGCGTTTTTCTGCAAATAACTCTGTGGCTTTACAGCTTTCGCTTGTGAAACAGATGAGTTTCCTCCTGCGATAAAGAGACTCATTGTGCTGTTTGTGTCTACTTGAGGAAAAAAGGAAATTTTGAGACTCCCTCTTTGGTAGATTGTACTAGAAAAGGAAAGGGAAGCAGAGTTATACCCTACAAAAGCTACCATGTTTCAAAATCTTGTCAATAAAACCATTTTTCAAGGGTTTCAATTTCTTTCAATTTTTTGTTCCCTTTTTAATAACATACACAACTTTTCAAACCCACTTATTTTAATCTTATTTTGCATTTTCATTATTTTAGAAGTTCTAAAAACCAAGGTGGGCTAAGAATAAAAAAAAATTAAACATGGAAAAGGGCAGATCAGCCACAAGCAGAACACCAACTAATTGATATCCTTAGAGTTTTCTTGTTCGACAGTTCCTCAATTCATTGTCAGAAGTTTCTGCAACTTTTTGATGCTGGATACTCAATCAACTGTTTGTGCATTCACCTCCCAGGTGAATTACTGACTGTGCTTACGATGCGAAGTTATGATTCTAGTTGCATGTAAAGCATCTTAAACACTGATCAAAGTTTAAAATAGAATGAAGCAACCAGGGAAACAATGTCTTATTTAAAGAAAGTATCATTTTTGTTAAGAAAATTAGATCTGAGATAATTAAGGAAACTGTAGATAAACTTGTGACATGAAATGAAGATGATATTATCTACCAGTACTCAGCTTCCAAATTTCAGTGCCAGCTATACTTTAAATGAATTTTGTCATAGTAATTTCTAATAACAGTGGCAGTAAAATTTCTTGTTAAGAAAACCTAGTATTTACCTTGGTGGTCAGATCCTGTTCAGCAGGAAGAGTCTCTCTCAGGGCACGCAGTCCATGTTTAACTAGCTCATTTAGATTACCTTAAAATGAAATCAGAAAGACATTTACAAAATATATGGTATTATCTCTAGACACTCATTTCCTCTTCTTCCCATTCCCAGTTGACAACTAGAAAATCAGCTTGACTAGCTTGACTTCCAGAACTCCTCTCCTTAGGTATGTCTGGTACTGATCACAGAATTGGTTATAAAAGTACACCTTGAGAAACCAGCCCTTCCCGATATTTGAGGTCAAATGCGTCTGGTTTTGGCACTTGCCTTGCCTCCAGTGCAGTGATAATCACACTATTTTTTTCCCCAAGCAGCCATTCAGTAGCCTCCTCCTCATCGTTTCATATAAAAATAAATCCACCATTTTAAATGCACCACCTAAATACTTGTCCTGACATACTATCCCTGCTCTGATACAGAAAGAATTGTTCTTTCCCTGGGTTAAACAGGGCAGAGGCCTTTTACTTTTTTCCTCTACTTTTCTGAGCACAACTTCTCTTTTCATTAGATGTAATTAAGCATCCAGATCTTAGACCCGAAGATTTGTAATATTTTCTCTACAATTGTCTTCATGCAGATTTACATTTATACCAAACTTGGCTCCCAAAATTTATCTTCCTATCTTACTAAATGCAAAAGAACGGAGCTGTAGCAGAAAATAAACTGCATAATTGATGAATACCATTAGATAGACAGGGTTTCATTACTCACAGTCAGTAAATTCAGTCATGTGTCTCTCCAAATAAGTTCGTGCTGACTGTGAACGAGCACCAATGGACATTGCTTTGCAGTCAAAATAGTTTGCAGAGGGACAAGTCTGGAAGATGTGAGGACCCATATCCTACAAAGAGAGAAAAAAACCCACTGGATGTAAAACAGATGTATAAATTCATACCAAGTCTGCTGCTGGAACACATGATATTTTCTAAAACAGTTTTGCTTCATGGTACGATGCATAGCTCATATGTATGCACATATATATATATTTTATATTGCTTATTGTATCACTGTTCTTATACAATTCCTTCAAAGCTACTGTAAAAAAAAAAAAAAGCAATAATYTACCAAAAAAAAAAAAAATCTTTCTTTAAACTTTGTTCATTAAAATGCAGTTTTTATGTGGGCAGGATAGCTGGCACCAAAAATGTTTCTTTCTCTGTTCCATAAACTGTACTGTGCTTGTGTATGCTTCCTACTTCATGGCTTGCAGTAGATACTTTACACGCATTCAGTCTCATCTGCGCAAAAGTAAAAACCCGCTGTAGACTTAACCATGCCATGCAAGATTTCAGGCAAGATGACAGTTTCCTTCAACCTTCCTCATGTCAAAAATCTTGAGGGCAGAGATTCTGTGTGTGCTGCATTAAGCAAACTGTTGTTGCTAAACAAGTAAGAGAGAGGCCAGTGATGATCTCCACATCCATTTTTTATAAAAAGTATTTAAAATAATAGTTTGTAAAGCTCTGTAATCAACAGTAAAATAATTAGGGTCATCGTGGGATCAACATTTTGATCTGCTAAAACACAAACAAATCTTATTTTTGCAGTATCTCATTTTGCACCTTAAAATAGTTAGTTTTTCATTTTTGCGATTGTACACCTCATAAGTGTAGGGAGGATTAGCTATTAATTAACATTTTTAAAAGTTAGGTTTTAGGGTAAGATACAGAAAGTTATTTCCTTATTCAGAGAATTTTGATGAGTCTGCCTCTTCCATCTTCCCCTCTTAACATCTTGTTGTATAAAATTGCATTAAGCACATTTTCTCTTAGCTCAATAGTAACTAGCGCAGCTTACTTACATCATAACCTGCAATGAGCAGTCCTACGCCATACGGTCTTCTGCCATAACGCTGCGTTGGTATCTGGGTTTCTTAAGTAAGCTAAGGAAACAATCTCAAAATAACATGTTAATTACCCAAAACATTTTTCTAAGCCAAGCAGAGATGCACCAAAATTGTTACATAGTCTTTGCAAACCTTTTTGCAGGAGTGAAGACTATGTTCAAAAGAAACGGATCTCGCGACTTATTTGGAATACCAACTTCTTTTTCACCAAAAGAAAATTTAGCAATTAGCTTTCCCGAAATAACTGCTGCATTCAACCAAGTACTAGAAACAGTTCACCTAACGCCGCACAGCCTCATTTAATTTCTTATCCCTTTGAACTTTTTCTAGGCACCTGATAACAGAATACAAGGCCTCTGCTGTGTTCCATGCAGAGACAGAAGTTGCCACAGAAAAAAAAAAAATCTGAGCAAGCAGCTGCAATCCAGTAAACAATCATATTTTGAACAGTGCAGTCATCTTTCCTCCCTGCCCTCCAAAGGCATAGGGCTGTGGAACAGAAAAACAGTGCTGTGTTAAATGTTGCATAGCACTTTATTGCTTCTCTACCAGTTCAGTGCATATTATAGGATATTCTCTGAAAGAATACACAAGCAAAGTGAATAAAGAAAAATTAACTTCGAATTAACTTTTTCCAATTTAATATGACTTTAAAGCTATGATATGTGAAAATCATTTTATGAACAAGTAAAAAGCTATAATAGTGTTACAAGTGTTAAAAAAAAAGGATACTGCTTCCAATTAGTGACACTAGGCGAGAAACTGGAAGAGGTCTGTCAAACACAAATCTAGAATCCAGACACTCCTGACGCATGAAATTGCTAGAAGGAAAAAAGGAAAAAAAGAAGAAGGAGAAAAAAAAAAATCAAACCAATGCATAGATGAAAGTCACAGTGAGTTTTTGTCTCAATACTTGTCTGTTAAGGTAAGCATATTTTTGTTTCAGCTCTGCTTGTTGAGAAAAAGGGTCAAAAGCATTATGTAATTAATTTCATTTCATCATGACCTATAATTGTTATTTAGAAAGTTGACCACAGGTTTGAAAGAGTATTATAGTATTTCAGCCATACAAATGCAAAGAAGGTAGAAGTTCACGCAGGCAACAGACAGATCACCTGGAAAAAAGCCATAGTTAAATGGTAACATTTCTTTGTAACATTACAGCAATTAAAATTTATTTTAGAAATTCTTCCTATGCTGCCTTTGTCCTTTCCTATCAAATTGAGGAACACTCCTCCTTCCGTGTACATTTACCTCATCTGATGAAACTATGTGGCCAGCAGGTAAAAAGCAAACTCATCTGAAGCCGACACATACAGCAGTGTATGTTTTTAAAAACCTTCTTAAATGTGTGTACACAGAAGCAGTTTCTAGAGGGAAATAAGTGATGCACTTTCTCAGACTGCTTGGAAACCCCACCACACTGAGGAAACCAGACAGGACTGTCTTACTAGTAACAAAACCAAAGAGCAAAATTTTGGGCCAATGAGATTTCTGCCAACTTGTTAAAAATCTGCCAGAATTTCATGCTGAGGTCTTTGGCATAGTACAACAGAGCAGTAACTCAAGACTAATCCTTAGCTGACCATAAAATTTCATTTGCAATAGTCTACAAATGAACTTTCACTCATTATTGCAGAACTGTGTATGTCAACAACTAAAATACTCACCACAAGAGTCTTGCATCAGCAGTAAGTCCAGCAATTGAGATACCAATATGGTTGTCAACGTACAGGATTTTTTTCTGATGAGCTGCCAGCTCAGACTGTGCTCTCTATGCATAAAAGGAGAAAGCTATGTGGCAGACTGAACAGTTTGCCAAGCACTGTGGAGAAATCTGCTAACATTTATAGCAAGAACTGAATATGATCATGAAACAATAAAAAAATAAATTTATAAACTTGCAACAGAAGACACGAAAAACCTAATTCCACTTCAGTAGGAGACTGTCAGAAAGAAGGAAAGAACAGACACTCATTCAAGCTTTGGGAACAGAAATAAATAGTTTTACTACTTAATAACTAATGGGGGGGGGGGGGCCGGAAACAAACAGGAACACTTATCTTTTAAAGGGAGAAAATCTTTCACTCATTTCCTTCACCATTTTGTGAAAATCTGCTTTGCATAGATACTGAAAATATTTATAGTTCTATACTGGTACTCAAGCAACAGGAAACTGGGATTGCATTTACATTACACATAAAAGTTCAGACTGCATGAAACTCATTTGCCAAACCAAAACTCTTCCACTAACATTATTGTCCCAAGAACACAGTTTTGAAGTTACCTTTAGAGCAACCAGAACAGCATGCGTTTTTGATTTCAGCCCCACAGTAGCTGAGCCTTGTTTCACAGCTTCCATGGCATATTCTATTTGATGAATTCGGCCCTACAGAATAAAATCAAAGGTAATCATTCTAAAATTAATCCTCTGTATCAATTTTCAATGGTTCTTGATTTTCAGACGTTTGATTCCCCCACCCCAACAGGTATACTGACTGCATAACACAGTTTACACCTACAACCAATAGACTTCCTCAATTATCTTCTGCAAATGCCTCACTATTAACCCATATAAATCTGGCCATCTCTGAGCCACTCACAACTGCATACAAAGAAACAGGAAAACTAAAAAGAAAGGGTGAATAATCTTGACATTATTAGAATCACAAGACTTTTGTCACTGTCTTCAGGGGAATCAGTATTTGACCCAATGTGATTCAAAGACAGAACTTCCAGCTGAAGTTGGATGCTTAACTTTTAATCGAGTTTCCTGAAGAAATGAGTCTTATGCAATTGTTGTGTCTCACCATCCATTCCCTAATAACTTCTGAACAAGTTATTAGTCAACTGCAGTAAAGTCTGAAAGAGGAGTAGAGGTCTCAAAGACAATTAAGTCCACACAAGTTCTGCAAAGGCAGCCAGGAGCTTTGCAGGAAAATAAAACAACATCCTTTTAATGCAACCACTGAGGGCAAAGTAGCTAATTTTCTGCACTCTAGTTGGCCAGCCTATGTCAAATAGTCAGCATGTTCACTGCTACTGTACAAGTCCTGGAATTACTAACTGCAGCACACAGTTGCATCCTACCAGTTGTGATGGAGTGGAATGTAGTAGCTGTTATAGTAAAATGTACTGGGGATAATCTACAGGAAATGACCTTCTATTAAGTTGCTGGTTTTTTTTTTTTTTTTTGGTAAAAGGTTTTTGATTTGATTTATCTAGAGAAAAACAAAGTCCACTAGATGCTTAAAATACCCTAATGTTCCATTTCATCCACCAAGTTATAAATGGAATTTCAATAACATAGGATATTTCCTGCCCAAGAGCAGTATGGAATCACTGCGACCTGTCCAACAGGTATTTATCCACTTTCATGAATGACTTGAAAGGCTGTAAAAGTGTGAAAACCCTTCTAGCCTTTAATCTCATATCTCCTTTTGTTTACAACAGTATTTGAAAACACTCCCCAATAAAATATGATTATTCTTTGCTCCTGTATTAACAATGCCAATAATTATTACTGTATCAAATCACTGCCTCACCTACAGGAATGTATGGAGCACTAATTGCAGCAGAGTAGCAATTTTAAATGTCTTTTATAAAAGACATCAACACTATTCATATTTTCAAGGCAATTTATGAAAAAAAATAGAAATTAGTGTTGTTAATGACTTCACAATATCTACTAAAAGTCTCAAGAGAATGTTATAGTTTTAAAATTAATTTTTAAAGTAACAGATAGATTAAAAGATTTAAAATTAAAGTTCTGGATACAGAATCTGCCAGAGAAACACAATCATTAAGAAGGATGAAAACAGTTCAAAGCCATCTACAGCTATCATGGTATTGACTAAAGAACATTCAAATATTGAAGGTTGTCTTCATATAGGATGGAAAGTATGAAACATGCTCTGTTACAATGTATGTTGAAAATGTATCTTTCAAACAATACCACTACATGATGAAGACTTTCAGTAGTAACACTGTCCTGGTTTCAGCTGGGATAGAGTTAATTTTTTTTCCTAGTAGTTGGTATAGTGCTATGTTTTGGATTTAGTAGGAGAATAATGTTGATAACACACTGATGTTTTTAGTTGTTGCTAAGTAGTCTGCTAGTCAAGGACTTTTCAGCTTCCCATGCTCTGCCAGGTGCACAAGAAGCTGGGAGGGAGCATAGTCAGGACAGCTGACCCAACTGGCCAAGGGGGTATTCCATACCATGTGACGTCATGCTCAGTATATAAAGCTGGGGGAAGAAGAAGGAAGGGGGGGACGTTTGGAGTGATGGCGTTTGTCTTCCCAAGTAACCGTTACGCGTGATGGAGCCCTGCTTTCCTGGAGATGGCTGAACACCTGCCTGCCGATGGGAAGTAAGGAAGGAATTCCTTGTTTTGCTTTGCTTGCGTGTGCAGCTTTTGCTTTACCTATTAAACTGTCTTTATCTCAACCCATGAGTTTTCTCACTTTTACCCTTCCGATTCTCTCCCCTATCCCACCAGGGGGGAGTGAGCGAGTGGCTGTGTGGTGCTTAGTTGCTGCCTGGGGTTAAACCACAACAAACACAAACCCACAAACTAATGATATAGTAACTATACTAATACAATTTGCTATTTCTATTTAAAATAAATCTTTAGTTTTGCTAAATCTAGAAATGAGTCAATTTTCAAGACTCCGATTTTCCATAAGTATCCTATCTTAAAATGTACATACCAAGAGAAGAGGCAATATTAAACATCTGAACCGACACTTGCTTTTAAAATTCTAGAATATTTATTTTGAAGTCAACACAACCTGCGTAAGATTTAGAAGAATACACAATGTGAAACTGATTCAGAAGGAATAAAATTTCAAATTCAAGTGCAAATCTCAATATAATCTTAAGTACAGGGATAGTATGAAGCCTCCCTAACATTCCACAACATGGGAAACTAGGGGGACACAGCTGCACAGACTTCATCACTGAAGCACAATGTAAACTGCATTACAAAATTAAATGGCATTTAATCACTTGCATGTTCTAGCTCTCAATGTTATAATTATAAGCTTTATACATGGAATTTATTCTAAACAGGGATGTTTGTGACAATTTCAATTTAGAAAATTAAGATCTGTGAATTCATACTACAAAAATCAGTATCTCAGATTCCATGCTTCAGATTACCATGTGGGTACAGTCATTCAAATAGGGGCTTACAAGGCAGTAAAAATTGTCTGCACAAAAAGAGAAACAGGTGCCGTTATGTCATACTTGAAGAAGTCAGCATATTCTCACTTAAGCACTAAACACTAACTTTTAATAATCTGATTTTGTTCTGAACAATTTGAATACAGTAAAGCTCCTAATTAAAAAAAAAAAAAAAAAAAGTTCTTCCCAACTGTAAACTAAGTAGTTCCCTTCCAACATTAGCTAGTGAATAAAAGAGGGAATGACCTAGCAGTAACCTAATATTTGGGAGATTTAAGCTCAGTTTCATGCTTTTTGATACCTTACTTACCAACTTTTTAGTACAGGTCTGTAAATCGATCATAGAATCATAGAATGGTTTGGGTTGGAAGGGATCTTCAAAGATCGTCTAGCCCAACCCTCAGCGATGACAGCATCTATTTCATACCTCACAGGCACACTCAGAAAACAACTGCCTTAAGTACTTTGAGGTAACAGGGCCCACCTAAGCATCATTCAGGCTCATACATCAGAAGCTTAGAGATGTGCTAATGGCTTTCTAGAAACCTACAGCCTACCAAACAAGAAGGGAGCAGACTGCAGTAAGCTTTAGGCACCTGAATACAATCTACGCTGTTGTGATACCACTGCTGCAAAAGTGAATTAAAAATAAAAAGCAAGGAAAAAGCCCGTTAGCAAGCTTAAGAACATTTTACCTGAGGGCTCCAAACTGTGACATCATTGTCATACTGGTTGCGAAACTAGAACGAACAAAATAAAACCCATTAGTACAGCTAATAAGCAGCAGAAAGAGCATTCCCGAGTGAAGTTCTGGTCATTTTCTTTACAGGGCCTTTTACGCAAAGTATTTGTTCCCAGGCCTGAAACAGGGGACCGTTCTCCGGTCAAACTTCTTTTCACGCCGGGGTAAGAGCACACGCTTAACGGGCAGCACCAGCTGGAAGTCGCAGACCGGCGAGCCCGCTGCCTCAGCCCCCGACACAAGGAGGGAAAGCGTTAAGAGCAGAAGCGCGAGATCCCGGTGCCCGGGCCGGGGAGGGGAGGGCCGCTGCCTGCCCCGCTCCCCGCCGCTCCGCCCGCGGGAAGCCCTGCCGAGCCCCCGCCGGGGTTAACGATGCTGCTCCGCCCGCTCCGCGCACTACGGGGGCAGGCGAGGAGCCATGACCCCCCTCTCTGCGGCGTCACGCCGGGCCGGGCCGGGCCGAAGGGGTCGCGCCCCGCCGCCGCCGCCGCGCCCCCCTCCCACCCCGGGCCCCGCCTGCCCCGCCGAGGGGAGCGCGGCCGCCCCCTTCCCCGGGCAGCCCCGGGACCCGGCAGCGAGGCCCAGGCCCAGCCCCAGCCCCAGCCCGCGGCGAGCCCGGCCCCGCATGGCCTGGGAACTGCTTACTCACGGCCCCGCTCCCTCCTTCTCGCCCTCCCCCTTCCCCCCCGCGCTCGCTCCGCAGCCCGGGCAGGGGACGCGGGGGTGCCCTGCCCCGGCCCGGCCCGGGCGCCCCTCACCATCCTCCTTCCCCCGACAGCGGCGCGGGCTCCGGGGCAGCGAGGGGCAACCGCTCCGGCTGCGATCGCTCTGGACTTGGAGCAGCTAAGCAGCGCTAGTCGCACCTCGAGTCATCGATCGAGCGCACGGCGGCTCGCCCCGCCCCTGAAGCGAGCGCCGCAGCGCGGGTCCCGCCCCGACGGCGCATGCGCGGCGCCTCAGGGGCCGTTGGGGTAACGGCCGGCCGTCACCACAGCGCGCAGACCGCAGCGGCCTTCGCCCGGTCGCCGGGCCTCGCAGTGGCGAGGCGGGGGCCGCCGTGGCGGGTTTCCCGTGGCACCCTGAGGCGCTGCGGACGCTCCCCTATTCATGGCCTGTTTTCCGGCGCTCTCACCCCTCAATTTACAAAACCCTGGCAGCTTCTCTGAAGGTCCTGAATGGCTTCCTTCAGCCTGCGTTGCCTGTGTTTTTCTTACTGCTCGGTATTTCTCTTACTCAGAACGATGCAGCGTGTCTCTTAAGAGTAAGATTCCTGCGTGCAATACAAAAATTCCATTGCTTGAGGAAAACTTGCATTGTGGAATTTGAAATACATTTCTTTTTCTTAGGAAAACTTGATGTTAGCTGTTTTATTGGTTTGGAAAAAGCCGTAGCTATTTTAAAACTGCTGAAGATAAAGGCACTGACGTAGAGTAGGGTGCATGTGCCTTTTCTTTGTACTTTGAGAAAACTCCCTCTTTGTACTTCATATTGGCAGGATATGAAGAGAGCATGGCAACAAACAATTGTTAACAGCCATTGTTACAAATATGTTTTAGGTTATATGAAAACCTTAGCTACAGATAGGAATATATATGGATAAATTCAATCACAGTTACTCTTTAAAAACTGATTTTAAAAAAACCCAAAACACTGCCAACTTCACAAAAGCTACCTCTAAAAGAGCTGTGAGAATTTGTTCACTGAATTGTGAGTTTGTGCACAGATGCACACAGACACTCGGAAAGGTACTGTATAACCATCAATATTAGGTTTGCACTGTTTTCCACCTCACTTATTTTTTCCACTCTGAGGCAAAATCCATTGCTGTTGAGAAAGGGGGATCTCTGTAGCGTGTACATATGCCGCACCAATCTTGTGTGGACAGCAAGCATACAAATGGGACCTCTTGCTTCAGGAGGCTACGGAGTCCAATCCTACCTGTTCTGAAACCACTTAGAAGATGGTTTTAAAGCTGTAATTCAGTCATTGCCCTTTTATCACAAGCATGCGGTTTATGAAGTGGTGTGCTTCCCAAAACTGCAGTTAAGTTTTCATACGGTGTCCAGGCTTACAAAGGTTATGAGCTTAAGCTGTTCAGGGTAAAAAAATCAAATGAAGGCAGCTTGGTAGGAGTAAAACAACAGCCGCTGTTAAGCAGAAGTAGCAGGCTGGAAATCCTCTTATATTTCTGTTTTGGGAAAAAAAGGGACAGGAAGTCTTTGAAATTGTATAAAGCTAAATGAGAAGCACTATTATGAATTATGTTAGAAAAATATTACTACGTCTTTCTTAATTACAGCTGTGATTAAATTTCTAAATGGGTCTTTTTGCTCTCAAAAACCTACAAGTGCTTAACAAAAATTAATTGCTTACTGGAGCTCTTATTTTGGACAATGTAAAATATTTTTATATAGTTGTAACTGAAAAGAGTTTAAAATTACTGTGAGAACTCTATAGGATTGCATGACTCAAGCATTAAGACAAAAGAGAATCAATTAATACTGTATTCATATGTTTTATTTTTTTAAACAAGTATTCAGCTGCTGAAGTCACAATCATTAAAGTCAAACTAGTATTCTATCACCTTTTGATTACTGCAGGACCAATGACACATTTCTCTTACTACTGGAGAATTTTCTCTTTTTCCCTGGAGAGGGCTATGGTGTTGTCTAAGAAAAAAAAAAAATCTGAACAGACTGATTTAAATTATCTAACTTGTTTTGTTATTTTTAAGCTTTCTGATTAACAAAAATTCATTTGATCTGAAATAACTTCCTTTCTTCAACATTGTTTGCTGTGCACTGAAGCAGGATATATAAACATTTTATTAAGTGAGCTGAACAGCTTTCAAGTTTCACTGAACTTTCAGTAAATATCCCCGTGGTCACTGCTATAATGCTATTCTGTAATAACTTCCTATCGCAATAAGGGACTCCCTAAAGATCCATTTACTCCACCTACAGTAACAGAACAATAGACAGATATTTCCTCTCTTTTGGCAAAAGTGTGTTAGTTTTGATAGAACGCTAAACTATGCCAAGACTCTCTATTGTTCTGTATACATACAACAAGTAATGTTAGGAACCACGATTTTAGTGATAAAAAGGCAGGATTTGTAAAACTTCACATAGAAAATTGGTAAAAGCTGTATAAATGAAGAACTTTTTGAAGCTATATGAACTATTGTGTAGTTTATTAAATAACAAATATTTTCCTGAGTAATATTTTTTCCTTTATTACATGGATAGAAAACGATATTCAAAACCAAACCAACCAGATGTCCAGCTATTAAGAATTTATTCTAAAGCAAACTGATTCAGGTCATGTGATAGCAGGAAGGGTGGCATGGATTGGTGTTCCAGCTGCTCTCCAGTGCTTCAGGCACCACAACTGTTAGGTATTCCCAAGGCAGCAGCACAAGAGGATGTCAGAGGCAGGAATAGTCTCTAGAAAGGGGAAATGCTTACTGTGGAAGGAAGTCATTCACTTCCTTCTGAGTGCTCCTGCTTGCCCTTTAGGCTCAGTATGAGCCCTCTATAGGCAGGGCTAAAGCCAGTGGGTTTGTCATGTATTTCTGATTCCATCTCAATGTGTTGGTGTTAAAAAGCACACAGCCTATTTCCCATTGATGTATTTGAACTGAGAGTATAATATTTAAATACAAACTGAGAGAAAGGAATGAACAAGGCAAAATAAAATAGCTCTTTTTCAGATAACAAAGGCATCAAATCAGAAAGGAAGCATTTTACATATATTTTGCCCAAATATGACAAACAGTTACTGAAATTAATGAAGTTAGTGGTTTGTCAGTCATCCAAAGTTGTTAGAAAATTTGAATGAAGGCCTTAAATGAGAGTTTCAGTAAAATTTAAGCGATGCATAAGCATTATGTTGACCTCTGCACCTGAGAAAATGTCACCCTTGCTATATTTAATGGTGGTACAGTGGCCTGCACGAAATGATCTGACAGTTTTAGACAGCTTCATAGGAGATAAAAATCCACATGACAAAAGGCTACGGTAACACAGATGCAGTTGATAGACACAGCAGAAAAAACAGTGCTGAGTGACCAAGATGGTTAAACTGCTGTTTTCTCCAAGCCATGTTATAACACACATCGATGAGGCAACGTGGGACACAACTTCACATTGATTTCACTACTGCTGTATCTAATCCATTATTAAATATCTACAAAACTATCCCAATTGCCCATATCACAGGTATTAATTTTATAATACTAAATGCTATAGGAAAGTGCATCAAATGTTTTCTTTGGTAACAGTCCTAACACCAGTATTAAGATATGCTTGCATAGTTCTGCAGAAGGTTTGAATTAATAGAAAAAGAGGATTAAAGAAATACAAATTTAATTGTAGGGAAAAAAGTGAATGACAAGCAGCAACCAACATGTTACATCAAGAAATCACAATATAAAAGACTACGGGACTGAAAAGTAAAACTAAAACTATCCTCACATTTAAATTATCTACTTATAAAACATCTATGTTAGGAGAAAATAGTATTTTCTCACTTTTAGTTTCACAGTTGGCAACCTGATAATCAGGATCACTTCAGAGAAATGAATACACAATTGATAGCTCTAGAAAAACATGTTCAATGCTCAGTAATGGCCAAATTAAATGTTAGGAATTATTAGGAAGGAGAACAAAACGTAAAGCATTACTATGCCACTGTATAAATCCATACTGCATCTGGCACCATTCAGACTTGAATACTGGCTGTGATTCTTGTTTCCCACCTTAAAATGATGTGGCAGTTACTGAAGGCACTGGGAAAAGTGGAAAGAATGATTCATTCAAATTATGGAATAGCTTCATATAAAGAATGACAGTAAAGAGTAGAAGCCTTCAGTCTGAATAACAGATAAACAAAGAGGGTATCACAACTGGCACGGAGATGCTGAATAGATATGATGCTTCTCTCTGTCCTCCAACACTGGTATTGGGTGTCATTAAAAGCAGCAGGTTCAAGCAAAGACAAGGCGGTACTTCCTGAGACATGTCATACCTGTGCTGTGAAAGCCTTTTGTCCTGGTTTCAGCTGGGATAGAGTTAGTTTTCTTCCTAGTAGTTGGTATAGTGCTATGTTTTGGATTTAGTAGGAGAATAATGTTGATAACACACTGATGTTTTAGTTGTTGCTAAGTAATGTTTACACTAGTCAAGGACTTTTCAGCTTCCCATGCTCTGCCAGGTGCACAAGAAGCTGGGAGGGAGCATAGCCGGGACAGCTGACCCAACTGGCCAAGGGGGTATTCCATACCACGTGACATCATGCTCAGTATATAAAGCTGGGGGAAGAAGAAGGAAGGGGGGGACGTTTGGAGTGATGGCGTTTGTCTTCCCAAGTAACCGTTACGTGTGATGGAGCCCTGCTTTCCTGGAGATGGCTGAACACCCGCCTGCCGATGGGAAGTAGTGAATGAATTCCTTGTTTTGCTTTGCTTGCGTGTGCAGCTTTTGCTTTACCTATTAAACTGTCTTTATCTCAACCCATGAGTTTTCTCACTTTTACCCTTCCGATTCTCTCCCCTATCCCACCAGGGGGGAGTGAGTGAGCAGCTGTGTGGTGTTTGGCTGCCTGCCGGGTTAAACCACAACACCTTTCCACCTGAACACATTGTGGTCTTTTGGTCATGTATTGAGAGAGCAACTGGACAAATTCACAGACAAAACAACTTTCCAAGCCACCTTATAATACTGCTGATACAATGTTTGAACTAAGTGCAGCAGTGAAAAAATAGCTAACCTAAAACATGCATATACAGTCTCAAGAGAAATTAATGATACTATTTTGTTCTATGTTACGTTTCCAGTGTAGTTATAAACAGCATCTGACATCTGAGTGATGGCAGGCATTGCTCTGCAGAGATCAATATACAGGAACTAAAAGGCAAGGCCATTATGCCTCCTCTTCTGCTGATTCACTAGAGGAAGCAACATTCCACCAAGTCCCCTTTTGGGATACCACTCACCGTCAATCTATGTTTACCACTGTGTTGCTGTGTACTATACTCCTGTAGGTGTATGGAGCTTTCTGGTAAAAGATTGGCTCCACTGGGGTCAGTGGTAACACTCCCAGTCACCACATGTTTTGTGCTAGCTAGGCACAGCAGATTGCAAAAGAAGAAGAAAGAAAAGTCTGTAGTGCCAGAGTAGGAGACAGACTGAATGAAGGCAGCGTCTCCATCCCCTTGGAGAAGGGGAAGGATGGGTCCCAGGGAGATCACAGAGTCACTCCTGTCAGATGGAAAAGTGGTTACTCGCAAATTCCAGTGCTGTTACTGTTGAGCAAGTAGGAATGGGCATATTACTGTAACATTCAAGTACCCTACTTCTGTTTCTTTGGCCTGTATTTCATGACTCATGCAGTATAGTTTCCTGCACTAAGTAGCTGTTTATGTATAAGAATAAAAGTGTTATCAATTAACCTCAATCTTCGTCAAATTAAAAAAAAAAATCCATTGCTTAGTATCTAGCAGTTCTTGTGAGTTTGACTGTTACTATTGGGGGCAAGAAGTGGTCAATATTAGCCTCAGGAGACTTAAAGGTAGTATTTGTGCTAAAAGGGAAGTATGAAGTAAAGCTCACCAGCCAAGCAAAAGTCAGACTGCTCCTAGAATAGGTGGCATAGGCAAGAACATGTGGTAACAAAAAGTGAGCTGCATTAGGCAAGTAACTCTCAAAGGTTTTGTAACAATGCTATCCCTATTTAAATGAAATGTGGGACACTAAGAAACTAAGGACAGCAAAATCCTGAGACAGCAAGAATTTAATTTTTACAGTTAGCTCCCTTTTTTGTATTGTATGGTGAATGTCCATTTGATGATCAGTCCTCTAGGCCAACATGAGAGGGGGTGGATACCTTCTTCGGGAACAGAGTACAAGACTCTCTTAAAAATGATAATCAGGAGAATGAACTACAGAAGAGAGACCTTAAAACAGTGGTGTTCTTCCTTCCCCTATTAAAAGAAAAAAAAAAAAAAAACAACACAAAAAAATTGTCGTCTTGTCCACTGTAGTCTACAAATACTGGAGGACAGAAATGGCACTCACATTTGTTTCAGAAGACCCTTCAATTTGATATGCTGTATTTAGTTGGACTACATTTACACCTAATTTAGTCTCAAGTCACCATGGTTGATAATTACATCACATTAAGTGCCTCTTACACTTCTCAAGTCATTGATTTGTGTCTTTTGATTTTAATGTGACAAACCTGGATTTTAATCTCTAAAATAAAACTGGGTTTAAATAATGGCCCAAACACCCTTATTCCAGACTGACATACATACAAACATTTCAGCTTCATGCACATAGGTTGGTTTCATCAAAATAAGATTACTTAAGATTAAATTGGATATTGTCATAATATGTTCAGGACTGAACATTTTGACTAAGTTTTTCTGAGAACTGTCTTACTCTCTCGACAATGTGAACAGTCCATATTTGGATTTAATGCAGGTAATAAATTTACTTCATTAATAGATATTTTATAAGATGAAAAGACTACTTAATTGTAAGCATGTGTACAACATTGGTCATACTTGATGACATTTTCATCAACTAGCTTAAGACTGAGGGCGAAAATTTCACAGCTGCTATAAACGTACGTACTTGTCTTTAGAATCATTTAAAGATGATCTCAGAAGTGCTCACAAAGAAAAAAAGAATCTATCATTTTGTATTTAGTACTGTAAATAGGAAAAAATAACTTGTCTATAAATGATGCCAAATTCCTTTCCTGTTCTTTTGCAAGTTCTCAGTAGAGGTGCAGACATTTCTTTCTCTGTGATAGCCTTGCATTCATGTTGCCAAAGGCATTTTTTAACATTTTTTAAACTACTGACCAATTTAAAACACTGGAATATTTTGTCATGAAAAATGTTATCTACACAGATTTTAAAGTCTATTCCTAATTTTTTAAAATCTGTGATTTTAAAATAGCTAAAAAGCTATGGCTTTTGTGAACTGACATCACTTGTCCTTTTCAGGACAGGCCTTCAGGGCAGCTAACCTTGTTTGATCATCAAAGCTGGCTGGGAAAGACCAGGCAATGCTGAAAGCAGGCTAAAACAATCTCTGTAGAAAGAGAGCTGCAGAAAAGAGTCTGGCTCTTTCTGCCTGGTCCTGCAACAAACAAGGGGCACAAGTTTCAACACAGTAGAGCTGTTGTAGCATATCCTGGTCATGGAAAGAGTTTTTATTTGTAAGTTCTTGTTTGAATAAAACAAAAAAATATTTAGAGAGACATTCACATGGATATTATTGCTAGTTATTTCTTGGACCTGAAATTTATTTCTTCGTTCTGAGTGAGGAAGGGTTTCTGTATAATATACATTAATTGTACAAGAAAAATATATTTTGAGCTGTGAATTGCTTGCTAGCCTAGAAGTTATGATTTAAACAGTGTACATAGTATTGTCTGAGTCATCAAAAGGTAACTGAAGAACTATTACAATAATTTATGAGAGTATTATGAAATATATTATTGGAGTTTTATGAAAATCTGTTAAGCTTTTTATTTCAATGAAAAAGAATGGCACTTACTATTTTAAGGTTCTGAGGATAAAAGATCAATTTCAGTGTGCATATAGCTGCACAAACTCTTTCAAATATATTAATTGCTACTGTTGATTCATATTGTTGGAATTATTTTTGACTGAGTATACCTGAATCAAAACCAAAGCGTCATCAAACATTCAGCAGTGGATATATAACATTTTGAGACAGACATCTATGAATGATGCACAAGTTCATGAATGAATACTATATCAGTTATATTAGCGATGAAATTTTTCAAAATTTGTACCTATGAAATAATTAAGTATAATTGTCAGCACAGATTGGAAAGAACATTCACATACAGAAATAAATTTGCCAGAGGCTATTAAACTAAGTACTTAAAAAAAAAAAGAGAGAGAGGAGACCCTAGAATGACTGACTTTTCCTGGCAAGGCATTAAGGATTTCTGTGACACTTCTCTTTACAGGCATTTTCAAGTTCTATGGGAGTGTTAAACTTATTGTAATAGCCAATTACTATTTAGGCAACAATTCTGGTATTTGTGGACCACACTTTTCAAAAAGTGACACAGCCCATTCTTAGCATGGATTCAGTTTTTGATTAGGAAAGACTACAATACAGAATTAATATGCAAGAAAAAAATAGATGTTTGAGTAAGCTTTAGTCTTAAAAAGTCTTGCTGTCATCAGCCAGGTTTTTTTACTGTTTGCCAAGCTCCTAATTTTGCTACATGGATTTTAACAGCTTTGCTGTCATGCATATCCCTGTTTTCATAGTACAAATTTTATTTGGCACTGCCATCTTTATTACTGATATTCCTAAACTAACAACAATGCAAGCAGAAATCTAAGCCTGTCCTGACAAATGTGAGAAGGCTTCTGGCAGTGTAATGTCCATTGTCTGCAATCATTCTGACAGATCACTGAGCTCAGACAGTGCATCATACATGCTTAAATTATGAAAAAATTCCATTGATGTAAGGATAATTCTAAATCCAGAGTATTTGGCGCAACCCTTGGCTTCTAAGCCTGTCCATGGAAGGATTCAATGATGGGCCTGAAGGGCTCTAAATTAATTCCAGACCGCCTCGATATAACCCTGCCTTGAAACTAGCTAGTGAGTATCTAAAAATCTCTGCAGTAGTTATTAGCATATCATTATATAGTCAACACATCTGCACATCTGTTTTTGATTTTAAGAAGTATATATCAAATAAATTTGTGACTACAGATGTCTCATTCACAACAGATTCTGTGGCACCAAAATATTTTTAAGCTGTGTTTATCACATCATTAAATTAACAGGAATAATAATTCTTCAGACAAAAGTTATTACCAAATGGAAGATTTCATACTTGGAATAGGGAAATTTAAAAAAAAAAAAAAAAANAAAAAAAAAAAAAAAAAAGAATAGAGTGTGAAATCAGAAGACTATCTTTGCATTTGTACAGAACCCTTTTCAACTGTGTTACAATAATTAATAAAACCAGGAAGATATTTTCCAGGTTGGAAATTGAATACGTACCTTAGGATTTTGAAAAGTGACCAGTGATAGAGGCTATCAATTTTTTGTTATGCAACTGAAATGCATTAAGGCAATAAAATTACCAGAAAGCCCTGGGTACCTCCTTGTTTCATAGTGAGCAGCAAATATGAATGGATTTATATTTCTTTTTAATATTGTGCAAAATCACATAGGTGATTTGAATGCTCCTTCTATCACATTCTGTATTCTCACTATTAACTTTACACAATACTCAGCACACGTTATTTAGATTAGTTTCAGACAAAAATAGTCTTCTTACCACTAAAGAAAAACATTAAGTTAATTTGTTTAGGATCTTATCCAAAAACCACTCACACAATGTAATTTGAAGTATGCCCTCATACTGCTTCCTTATCAATAATTACCAATCTTCACCCATGCGGCTTGCCTTTTCATAATGTAGCTTTCTACTGAAGTGATATCAATATATATTTCTAATGCAAATCAGACTCATTAAACATTTCTTCAGAATATATTCAACCTGAGTTTTAAAACCCAGTTTCTTTACATCATTATCAATTTTTTTTTCACTGACTGCAGTATAGCCACAGTTTTACTTAGATCTTGAACATGTACTCGGTACTGTCAAATTTAAATGAAATTAAGAAAGTATATAAAATATAGTTTATTCCTGCTTTTATTGAAAACTGGCGGGTATGTGTGTATATCCAAATTTCGTATCATAGCATTTGCCTTGTGAATTTAAAGGATTAATCTAGATACTGGGTATCAGTCTGGAGCAACATATTTGTGAATGATCTTCTGGGTTTTGGCCCAGATCTGATTAGCCACAAAAAAGGAAAGAAATTAAAAAATATAACAGGAATTGACAGAATAACAACTTTATTATGCACATTTGTATTTTTACAAAAGGTTTTAATAATACAGTGCTGTGCAACTGTAGCATACAAGTAAAATGATAGCAGTACTTCATTGCTTAGGAGTGGTTTACCTCTCCTTTAAGAGACTTTTGAGCATTGGTATCAAATTGACCAACTTTCTCTGGTTTCTGGCCAGGGATGAACTCATTATACAATCACTTCTACAAAGTGCAGTGAATGTGAATTTCATACAATGTTTCTCAGCTCAGGAAATCCCATTTCTTAAATTGCACTGCTGCACATACGCATATCACCATTTTAAGGTCTTTAAATAATTGATAACAGTTTTAGTATACATCTAGCTTTGCATGTGTTCTTCTTCCATGCTTTTTCTTCCTTAATGCATACCTCTTTCCAAGATTAGCGTAAATTATGAAGGACCTGTGGTGAACATTCACAAGCACTTCAAAGCTCAAGTACCATTTCTGGCCACTCAAAAAGCATTCAGAAGCAGAGGAAACAACTATGATATTCCAATCCTACTTGAAAACTAGTACATGAAAGAGAAAAAAATATTAACAAACCCTTCAAGATACAATTACTACAAAGAAGCCACCAGCCTGTAAGTGCGATGCAGAAACAGCTGTCAAATAGATTGAGCTGATAGAGGAACCCAGTGCCATCCAGGAAATAGAGCAGAATTCCAGACAATGAGGCCAAGGAAAGGGAAGTTGGCTCTTCTGTGTATCACATGGCAAATTAAGTCTACTTGGCCAAATAAATTTGCCTTTTATTTGTTCTTCTATTAATTAAGGTATTTCTCTGAAGGGGAAAAAAAAATTCTCTGGGCATTTGAAAAAAAAAAAAAAAAGGACTTCAGTAATGAAGTTGAACAGAGAAGTTCAACAGAAAAGTTGCAATTATGTCAGATCTGCCTTATGTTCATCCTTAGCTACCAGAATGATCATCATTATCCTATTTTATCTTTCAAAACAACTCTGAAGATTAGAAAACACATGCATGGTTGACATGAACGCATCTGTCTTCTTCAACAGTTGATTACAAAAGGGTCTGGAAGACACTCTGGAGTAAAAAGGATGGCATTTCCTATTCACGTCCATGGGAAGAATAGGTCTTGGTTAACCACATTCTTGTAGAAAAGTCTCCAGAACATTGTCATAGACTTCTGCTTGTGATGCAGATACTTGAAATGACCTAATCTGTTTTCCAGCTCATTCAAGAACCCAGACAGATTGCTAGCAGAAACATCTGATACCTGATATACTATACTTCTGGGGAGGACAGCATACCTCCTTCCGATCTCAAGTCACCCAAGGACAACTTCTAGCCAAGAAAGCAAGCATCTGTTACAAAGACCTGGAAGAATGGGTAATTAGAAGAATGTTCTAATAATGATGTTGCTCAGACTCAGCCACAAAAAGTCTATACTTCAAAAAAAGGGCAAAACTTCACTAAACAACCAGTAGACTTGGAGTAGACAATAGAGTAAGCTATTTCCTATCACTTCTGCTTGCTTCTGGTACGATGTTCCAGCTCACACCTCTTTGTGGTCCGTAATGCTCCTCTGGAATGGATGCTAAAGAATCTCTTTCTTTATAATTGTTTTATTCTCCCTGGAAACACAGAAGCCGAGAAAATTGCCTGAGAAATAGGGAGGACATGAAAGCACAGACTGCTGTCCCTGCTGCGTCAAGTGAGGCTTGCAGGATTGTTCTAGATGATGTATGACCCTCAATAATGGGAGTGTCAAACTTCTGGCAAAAAATCTTTAGGCGATAATCTGATAAAGATCATCAGATGGTCAAAGATCTTGGGGATATAGTTTGAGAAGCACAGAAAGTAGTTCCAAATGTGGAATTGAAGTGAGGCTGAAGAGTCCAGTCTTTTATGGAGCACAAGTAACTCAGGAGTTCTTAGAAAAGTAGCCTTGGAAAGTACTTATGAAGCACTGAGTGGAGGTGAAGATCCAGACCACAGGGAGATCTTTTCCTTAAAAACATGATAATATGGCAATAGCCTGTGTTAGGGCTCTCTGGAAAACAGGTAGTGTGATGCTGCAGGTCTGACAAGCTTCTCCAATTGCCACAATGGTCATGGAGCTGACCCACTACTAAGGTCTTGCTCAGGAATCAGAGGGTCCCAGGTATGGGGTTTTGTCTTTGTCTGGAGTACAGCTCTTTCCCATCCTGACTGAAACAGGGTGTTCAAAAGCAATTCTCCAGTTATGTTGATGGGATAATAAGCTATTTTGATGCTACTTGGTCCTGAAGAACCCACAAACCTAATTAACAAATACTCCTGAAGCTAGTGCTAATCTCAGTGGGCAAAAAGACGAAGTTGCCCAGGAATTTGGACTATCAAAGCAACAGGAATGATTATCTGAGATTAAGAAACAATTGCTGAGATCAATGCACCTCTCAAAACCCCAAAGCAGAACCTAAACAAAGTAGAATAAAAATACCAGCAGTGGCTAAAACTCTCTTAGCTGTAAAAAAACTGAAGAAGTTTCAAAGTTGGGAGTCAGCTTTCCACACACCGCAGGTACTGTATGAAATGAGGAATCATTTTGATTCAGTAGACATTTAAGAGCAATTGAGTAGAAAGAGGATTGTGCTTATTGTCACATTGATATTATGCAGGGGGTTGATACTTGTGCATGCTCCTGCTGCTATCAGTAAGATTATCTGACCTGTAGTGCTGGGTACAGATACGCTCTCAGTGTGAATGTAAACATAGAACAGCTGATAAAGAGAATATTGAATCCTTGCCTAATTCACACAAAGTATGTTTAGCTTACTATTAATCATCAAGGAAGCTTTTTAAGCAAGCTAGCCCTTAGAGAGTCCCATAGCCTGTCTATATGGAAAAAAGGAAAAAGGAGGGGAAAAAAGGGGAAAAAATGGTGGGGAAGGAGGAAAAACAGATGACAGATTTGTTATCAGAAGAAACATCTTTCGACTCTTGGAACATATTGTTTGCATTCCATGTCTAAAAAATTTACATTTGCATTTGTGAACCATGTTCCGTGATTAAGTAATTAACAATACATGGGAAGTACCTGATTCTATTGGTTAAGGTTCATGTAAGTTAAATTTCTGCAAGTCATTTTGTCATTTAAGACTAGCTTTCCAAGTAACTGGGAAAGCACAGCCTGACTTCACAAACATCTTGTAAAACGTCATGTCCATTTATAAAAATAGTTTATATATGTTTCAGATTAACACAAACAGAAAACAAATAAACTATTATAAACTCATTTCATTTATGTACCAAGCCAATATATTCCTGTATCTGCTATAAAAACAAAAGCTTTTAGCTAGACCTCTCAGAAGCATGATCCTGTTTATAGATCATTATTGCCTAAAGCCTCAGTATAAAAAATACATACTAAAGCAGCATTCCTGCATATCCTCTCTAAGGCTCTTTTATTTTGCTGGGCAGTGTACAGAATCAGGCCTCTCAACTCAAAACCTGAAAATTCCTTAATTATTTTAATTTACATGCCAGATTAATATATTTTACAGCAATTCAACACTTTTCTATTCAGAAATATGTTAATTGCACCATTAGATTTGGTACAGACCTATTTGTGTAGGAGACCTGGCTGGGGAGGTAACTAAATAGGATACATCCCAGGACTTCAATTAACACCGTAACTGCCCCATGTACATTTTAACAATTCCTAAACTATGAAGTATAAAAATTGAGTCTGCAAAATGGTTATCTTTTTTTCCCTAATATATCAGAAAGCATTGAAAGTTTAACTAAACATTTCCTTAAAACTGGAACGCTATTTTCCTTCTTCCTTCCACCCCTTTCAGAACTTGCATGAAAAATGCATCAATCGTGAGAAGGGGACATGTTAATAAATAAAAGCAAAACTAAATTTATGCGTAAAGGACAGATTCCTCACTTTCAGCATTAAAGAAATCAAACATGCCAAGTACGTAATATTTTAACGAACAGGGCTATTTAAGTAACTTCACAGTAAGTAATCAAGGCCAAAACTGAAGAACATAAAATCTTGTTTAAAGCCAACCTTTAACAATACTACCTGACATCTGATGTTCACTTTTTAATATAAAAGTGCCTCAGAATTAACAGCAGCAATTTGAATACATGATGTAAGCAACTTCAGTTAAAGTATGTCACTCAGCTTCTTTGGTATTTGGCTAACTCCCTGGTACATAGCTTTTTTGTAATTTTTATATATCAGATAATGAAAGCAGTGTGTAGTGTTTTAAATCCCAAAGGTTGCATGCATCTAGGAGACCTACATTTAGGAAACTACTACATTGCAATAAGCCTTACAATAATTAAGTACTAAAAGACAAAATGGCCAGGAATCACAAACTTTCAAGCCATTATCAAGCACACATTGGTACTAAGCAGTAATTATTATGAATTTTAGGGTCTTTGTAATTAGCAGCAGTCACAGAGAAACATTACAAATCAGCAAATTTTACAAATTGGCAAGTAAGTAAACAATAATAAAGGGTAATATAGGTACATGTTCACTTCATTTACTAATTGTACTGTTTGTTCGCTATGCTTTTTTCTCTAGCAATATATTGGCATAATACTCACATTTAATAAACATTCTAATTCTAGTAAAGACGACATTTTGAATATACCGATACAAGTAATCAAGTAAACATAGCACACTGCAGTTTGTTGCAGATCAGTGCTAGTGAATACTGTATCAGTGAAATTTATTGTGTGATATCTATTCCTCTTGAAAAAAATTATTTGAATGCTAAGTAAATAAAAACATCTGTAACTCAGTTCATGGTCAATGTTATGCTAATAGTTATAATAAAATAAGACACATGCATTTCATGTAACTTCCAAGTGATATAACATTTTTTCCAAATGTAATTAAAATTCCATCAAGGTTGAACTAGACAGATTTTCAGGTCTCAAAAACCCCTCAAGATTTTTTTCCGTGCTTCCATAAACTCTTACATAATTTAAACAATCACAACAGGAATCATTATGGAATGGTATAAATGATATTGCAAGTACATGATAAATAAGAAATCAGTTAATGATGTAAACTTAAATGTAGTTCTTCACTGATACCGTGTTTGAGTTTGTTATATTAAGCATCAGTCATTGCTACCTAGTTATTATTAATTGAGCATAAGTGAAAAGATATCATAATGTAAACTTCTGGGTTTCATTAATCAGCTCTGGTAAAACCTATTGCTGATTGCTGTGTCCAGTTCGCTCTCTTTCAAGGTCCTTTCCTCTCAGGTTGTTGTTAATTCAAACACAAAAACTCCAAAGCAACGAAAGAACCCTTCTAAATGTGTTGCTTTTGTTATTGCGGGTCAATTATTATTCTTTCATTGCAAGAAAGATCCAACAGGTGCACATGGCTGATTGTTTCTACATCATTACTTTGTACCCCAGTATGCTGGACACATTTTAGCTATAAATAAGCACATAAAATTTAATCAACTGAAGTTAATACACTTGCATTATCTAGATTCAGAATTTGTAAAATTTCCATAGCATACCCTCATTTTTGCTTACGTAGTCAATTCAGACATGTTGTTAACAATAGGGGAGAGAGGCTTTTTATGATGAACTAGTCTTTGCTGCTTGGGTAAACCCCACAGAGATGAGCAGTATTTTCTAAAAGATCCTATTTATTCTTACTCATAAAGAATATCACCTGACAAAAATGAACATCCTGGAAATATTTAAATACATTTTCACATCCAACTGTTCTTCCTCTTCTTACTGTAACGTCATGCCTAAAGGTAGTAAGTGCTACTTTGAGCACAAAAATAGCTGAGTTAAATGATCAAGCCACTTATCTGTTACTCCATCTTGTGAAACTGCTGTCTGCTTTACCTACATTTGTTTGCCTTTGACAACTAAATACAATCCCTCAATGTTTGTAAATAATAATGATGTATCATTATACCATACAGAGGAGAGAAAAGCAGCAAACCCATCAGAGTTACAAAAACATTTCAAGTCTTTAGTTGGTGTGGTAAATTCAGTCTCTCAGTTGTCTTAAGCCCAAAGCACGCAATGGGTACTGCTTTCAATAAACTGTGAATGGTGAAAGGGAGCAGGAGCTTCAGCTAAGATGCTAAGAGCAGGCTGATAAATTACTGCAATTGTACGCAGTATTGATTATGAATGCTAAACAGTCCTACTGCATTATATGAGGAAGAAAAGTAACTTTTAGCTAGATAAGTAGACTTAAATAGGAAAGATTAGTGAGACAAGTTGTTTGAAATTGGAACACTTTCACTGCGTGTCATGACTTCCTGGCCAACATAGAAGGCTCAGGTTATGTATGATGAATGACTTGGTCTTAACAATTAATAAAAATAAAATTAACCTAAGAAATGCTGGAGCCATGCTTAGGTTTTAGAGGACAGACATAAAGCACATAAATTTATCATTTTAAAACCAGACGATTTCTGTCTCCTACCACAATTTATTCCTGTCTGCTTTGTTACTCAGATTAATTCCTTCTGTGGTTAGAATGACAAAATACTTCCACATTAATGAGCTAATTAGCTTAATTGCATAATTTTGCTATTTTTTTAATCTCATGTTGAATCTCCAGAAGAAATAGTTACTAAGTCACAATTACAGGATTCTGTTACATTTCTCCTTCTTTGTCGGGGAGTGGAGGGGGAAGTTACATTTACATGCTTTGTTCTGGAGATTTGTTTACATAGACTGTCTTATTAGACCATCATTACTTCGAATGCTAAAACCAAATTAATCTCCAAACATTTTAGAAGTCAAGATAATGATATATAATAGTTTATTATAATCTTTGAATGCTTAATATTCCAAATAATTATCTTTTTTTTTTATTCAAGAGGTAAGATATTGTACATATTTCCACGTATTTTCTGTCAAAGCACTATTATTCAGACATCTGCAGCCTGATACTTCAAGTCAAAGGTTTCAGTTTTAATTATGAACACAACAAATAGTGAATATGTTAATACTATTTTCTTCTAGGTCCAAGCTTTTACAATACTTACCATAAGAAAGCATTAAGTATGATGAACTTCTGAATACATTAAGGCCTATAAGGGTTTCATACATATAACTGCATGAAATAATACAGCCAAACAAAATAGTTGAGATTATACTCAAGGATGTGCTGAAACACAGGCCAGACCCTGAAGAGGTACAACTCAGCACAATTTCTTTACTGGGTTGTTTTATGCTTGCTGACAATATAATGTAATTTTAGCAATTTAACAATTTAGATGAATGTTAATTAACAAGGACCTGTCTTAATGATTTAGGGTCAATAAAATGGGTATCTGAAAGACATGGAAATGAGAGAAGCTGACTGAATGATTCAGCTCACTTTTTCCGCCCCCCTCTCCCTCCCAATAAATGACCTGACTTGGACTGAGTTTGATCTTTTTCAGAATATATTTATGCATCTGATGCTCATGTGTTAAGTCAGACTTTTCTCAAAAACCAAACCAGCTCCCTAGTTAGATTTAATATTTAGCACTATTAATGTGCAGAGTCCATAAAATACCTCTATTTCAATTCAAGACAGAGATTTCAATTAGCAAGTTAAGGACTGAATTGCCATCGAAATATTAGTATGTATTCTTAAGTTTAATGCTATTTCACTGAAGGTGTAGATTTTATAATAAAACATGATTCAGCATAAAGTAAACTTTTTATAGAGAGATGCTACATAGGAAGAAAGTCACCTATTTTCTGTTTTATTATTAATCTTCAGTTTTCCTTATACCATAGGATGACAAACTGTACTCGAATAATCAGCTTTGAAAAAGTGAAATCTGGCAAAAATTTCAAATTTGACAAACTCCAGCATTTTTATTGTCAAAAAATTAAACTATCCCACTATTCTCCAAATAAGCTCATGTAAAAAAATCAATACCATATATAATTACACAGTTCTCTAATATCTTAAAGACAGAATTTTGACAGCTATTTTTGAACTTGATAGCCCATTATCTTTATTTTTATTAGGAAATAAGCATCCAAATTCATGGTACCTTGGAGAAAAAATTCAGCCAAAGATATCCTCCTTTATTTAAATGGGTAATTTCTGAATGACTTCCCAAATTTTTTTTTTAATTTATACATTACCTATTGCATAAAAATGATGTTTTAAAAAGTTATGCAATTCCATTCAAACTTTCCATAAAGCTAATATGAAGTGTTAGACTATTAATGTTATTTGAAGGAATACGTGGCCTACTGAAATCACATCAGCATCAATAGATCCTGCTTGTAAAACATTAAAAAACATTGTCTATTGACAATTTCACTTTTAAAGTGAGAGCTAGGGTATGATCCAAATACATTTCAGCTGTAGAGGTGAACATCATTACATGCTTATCTGGAGACACACATGTTGGTCCATTTCAGAAGAGTCCAAGTTTGTTCAGATGAGGAGGCTGATTGCTTAGATTTAAAAAACATGGTAGTAGAAGCATCTGGATACAGTACCAGAAGTCAGCATGCTGCTGCTTCTCTTCATAAAAACAAAAATATGGGCACCAGAAAAAGCTTGGGAGACCAGATAAAGATTTGTGTCCTTTTAGTTTCTAAAGAGTTAGTGTTTAATTAGGTTGATACAGTATTTCTGCTACTCACTGATTGTTCCTCAAAGTTTGTCGCTGCTGAGCTACAGCTCGGATCATCGTGCCGGTATTTTCCTTCACCAGAAATGGGAAACCTCATCTAACAATGGCATATCATAGCAGCTCCATCTTTCTAGTGCTATCACCCACACTTTTTAAACTGACAAGCACTGTATCCACTAGAGACATCCTATCATACAAGGAACAACTTTTTTCCACTACTCCTTTCCAGTTTTCTTTGCCATGTGCCTGGTTTTGACAAATTAAACTAAAAGATGTAATTTGTAGTAACCTGGTCTTTGCTGCCACATGATGATCAAAATGTTGTGACTTAGCTTTGAAACTGACTGCTTTGCTTAATGTGGAATGCAACTGGATCTCTCTTTCCCGCCCTTAGACATGACAAATACATTAACAACACCTTATTGCAAGTATACTGACATCATGCATAGAGAATACACTTGCACAAGAAGCCTCTTTTACCTGTATTTTTTTAATTCCCTTAGTGACTACATCTCAGTATCCTTCAGTTGCTTGTTTCCATTATGTCTGGTTGCCTATGAACCACCGCAGATCTCTCTAGGCCTTTAGCGCTGAAGACATACGAACATCTTAGCAGCTGATATCATAGCCTGCTTTTAAAGGATAGCACATTACACACAGATAAAGATGAGATCATTCAAGCAGCTCTAGTTGCTAGCTGCAGCACACCTTTCTACAGTTTACCAAACAGAGCAGACACAGTGTTTGCCACAATACAAACTTAGAAAGATAATATATGCTGCCAGTATTTCTCCAAACATTCATTCAAATTTGGTTAAGACTTTTGATTTCCCTAAGTGAACCACACTTGTATGGGTTTTCTGGAGGTGTAATATTTCTTTTATTTGTTGGGTTTTTTTGCTCACTGATTATGGCTATGATAATGCCATTTCTTTATTTATTCAAGCATCTGATGTAAAACTGGTAACAAAGTTGAGGTACACACAGACAGTTACTGCCTGCATCATCTTAACTGTCTTTATATTAATTTACAAATTAATTTCTCAAACTGTAATATTCAAAGAAAAAATAACGAAACACATGATATTCAGACATCAACTTCCTCATGGATATGAAAGAAAAGCAGCAAATGCAGCAACTTATTAACTCAGAGCTCCAACAAGATATGTCCTCTGTTCCCACCGTTGTTTTTTTTTTTTACATATGCTCTACACTACACCAGTAGTCAGGTAGTAGAATATTGTTCCCTGAACAAGGCATCAATTTACCCATTCTTCAATCATACACATGAATTTCTATGCAAATGATCCCAGATTATGATTAGAAAGCCAAGCTATTTAAACCACGTAGCTGGTTTAAATTTCTTTTGTTTCCAATTTCAAAGGATATGTTGTTTAAAGAACTTGATTACATCTAAGTCCATTATTAAAAATGAATCTCAAATAGAACAGGTGCATTTTGGCCAAGATAAAGTTCAGTCCTCAAGAAAGCTGTCAACCATATCTGAGACAAATTTGTCACAGAAATACTCAAAAAGGAGAATTTGGAATAAGCACTCATGTGTCTCATAATTTCCTGAAATATTACCCTGTGAAAGTTTCCAAGTTAGGCACCATATTGTTAATCTCTTTCCCCACGTAAAAAGGGCAAGGATTACAGTCAGGGCACAATTACATACAATAATAATCAGATCTAATTATTATTACTTCGATGAATACAGTATGGAAGGCTTGAAGAGAAACTTTAAAGAGGACTTCCTAGAATTTGATTAACCTTTCTGTACTGATACAAGAGAAAGCACAAAATGGTTTTCTGAAGTGAAGAGCTGGGCAACTGTGTCCAAAGTTATTAAACAGATGCAAAAGTTGTCCACATGGTGAGAAACTGATCAGAATCACAGGACTAAATTAGGAAGGAATAATCAAATGTTTGTATTATTTGATGTGTATGAAGAACAGGAGACAACAAAGGTACTTTGAGGTGAAAACCACAGCAATTTTGAACAGAGCTGATCCCTGTGCATACCAAGATTACAGGGCACACAATAGCCAGGGCATTGACAAAAAAAAAAAAAAATTGGGCAGTGCAAACAGAAGGGAATGATTGAAACTTAGAAATACTCAAGTAGATGTGGTAAGATTTAGACATGTTCTGGATGTGTGGGTCAAAGGAGAGAAACAGGCCAAAGAAGATGCCAAGATTACAGCCTTGAGTGAAGAGAGTCATGGTTATATTCTCTGTTCTTTCTAGTTATTCTGTTTTGGAACAGAGAACAGACAATGAAAACATAACAGTATTTTGAAATATTATAGCTCAATTTTCATTTAGAAACTTACCAAATAGCAACTGAAGACATTTGTTTGTACGTTGAGGCCATAGTACCAATAGCCACTGCTACATAGGTGCAGGTATTCTATCATATGGTACCTTAAGAATCAACCAAAATCACTAAACTACCTATCTTCTTTTGTTAGTGAAACTGGAAGATGACAAAAAAATTACATTACCCTGAAATTAATTTATTAATTCCAATTTAAATGAAACACTTCATATTTTTCTGTATTTGTTTAAGGAATAGTAAATGAAAAAGTATTTCTTTATTCTAAAAATTATTCTGTCAGAAGAAGAAATTTAGTTAACGCTCTTCTAATTTATGATGGATGCTAAACTACTCAAACCAAGTTTTCTTTATACTGAAATTGTTCATGATTAGATTGTAAACTCCTCAGGACAGGGGCCTGGAATATGCTAGGAAGAGTATTGTTAGGCAACAGAGATGCTACTAGAGAACAACTATATTCCCATTACATTTTGGAATGAATTGTGTATACATTTCTTCAGGGTGTTTCTGCAGGGTGTTTTGTATTTCACCACTGAAATAAAAGGTAATTAATTTATGATAAAGGATCTGAAAACAAATAAATAGTAAGGTGGTGAAGTATGCTGTTGATACTAAGTTACTGAGGGTAGTAAAAATAGAGCTGGCTGAGGGAATCTGCATACAGCCTCACAATCCTTAGTGCATAGGCAGGTGAAATTTAATGTAGATAACCATAATGTAAACACAGAAAAACATCCTATCCTTACCAATAAAACTGTCTAGTGGATGGAGATGTTAACAGCCAGAAAATAGATCCTGGGATCTATATAGTTAATGCAATGAAAACAATGTTCAATATTTGTTCAATGTTCAACAGAACAACATTCAACAATGCTCAGTTTATCTGCTTTCTCACTTCCCTAAAAAAGCAAAACAAATAAATGACAGGACTTACAAGGATAGAATTGGATAATGACATGAAAACCATTAGACTGCTTTTGTGTCTTGAATACTGCGTGTAACTCCTGGTCTCCTCATCTCCAAAAGTATATAGTAGTGCTCAAAAAATACAAAAAAAAAAAAGAGAGATTAATAGTAACATGAAAAAATCAAAGACTAAAACTCTTCAGTTTGGAAAATACAAGGCTGAGGAAAGATATAAAAACGTGAGTTGAAGAGAGAAGGTGACTAGAGAGCAACTGTTCATTGTTTCTACCAAAATGAGAAGAATATCAACTAAGACATAGTAAACTTTAAAAAAACAAAACCACATTTCACACAATACATAGTCAAGTTGCATTGAGCAAGGACCTCTTCCTGTAGTACACTGCAGATGCCAAAAGCCTACGTGGACTAAAAAAAAAATGATTGGGCAAATTTGTGGAATAAAAATCTACTGAGAACTGTTAAAAATAAGACACCACTTCTGATTCAGAAAGTGCTAAAGCCATGGATGGTTGCACTCAGGGTATTAAGGGATCGTATGATGTCCTGTCTCTGTACTCTTCCTTAGGCACTTTCTAGTGTCCACTGCTACAGACATATATACTCAAATACGATGTTTTAACGAAGACTATGCTGTCTAATTATTTCTGGAATGCATTTATTTATAGCTGAATTCAAGGGAAACAAAAAATAAAGGATATGCATAATAGCAAGATACATCTCAGCCTTGAAAACATTTACATATACACTTGATTGTGGCCCAATTGATATCATTAACATACGAATAGAAGTAAATGTAAGAATAGAATCCCCAAAGGAACTTCGCATTTTCTTCTTTGAAAACTTTTTAACACGGATTCTGTACCATCATATTGGTACTAAGTGTACCAAGTCAGGACAGAATTTCTTTTTCTTTTTTGGGAAAGAGCGTAGGAGTATTTCTAACAGAGGAAGGTGTACGACAGTATTAAAATTCCATCAATTTGATCTGCCTTTTGAAAAACAAATCATTACTTATTTCCATCTTCTTATGTACAAAAGTTACTTTGTTTGTCACTGCATATTGTATTTTCTATCAGTAATCATGCTGCATGATTTCTACTTACTGTCAACTTTTAGGCCCATATCCTGCAGCAGCACTTCCTGCTACACCACAGCTTCCCCAAAGCAACTGCTACTCGAGTGCTATTCAAATGTAGCAAATCACAAGCAATGGCACCAAATCATTTCAAGAATTCCTTGTTTCTATAAGCAAGCAAAAAGTGCAATCACCAGCTTACCTGATCCGATTTCTAAACCTATTTAAGTAAAGCAGTACAATATTATGTGGAAACATGGCTCAAAGGACATTTATTTTAAGTAACGAGGTAAAGATGCACAGTTATAGTTTCAAAAGTGCTAAGCAGTTACTCTTCCAGATACAAACAAACAGGATGAATGAGCAAAGGCATTACTCAACATCCCATTAGCTGCCTATTTTCACTTACAGCAGTCTAAACACTTTTAATAGACTGGTCCAAAATGATTATTTTGATCCATTCCAAAGGGATTAGCTGTGCAAATAATCAAACCTGGTCGAGCGATGCGGTCTAATCTGTAACTTAGTTAACAAAGACTTCTGAAAAGAAGTGTAGAAAATTACTCTAATCCATACTTACTTTTCAGTTGTTAAAAAAAAAGAAAGAGAGAGGGATGGTCCTTAAAGGGAAAATACTTCGATACTCTGTGTGTGCTTTAAAGCCCGTACTAGCAACTTTTCCGCGGTATCTCAAAACAGAAAGACAAGATAAAAAAGGAGGTTAAACTCGCTCAGCGTTTCTGTCCCTAAATCGCTTGACCAGATGTCCCTTCCCGCAGCTGCGGCGCGGTGGCGAGGGCGGTGCGCGGCCGCCTGGGCTCGCAGGGGCCCGGCCCGAGGGGCGGCCCGGCCCGGCCCGCTCCCCACACACTCCCCGTGGGGGCGGCTGACTGTCGCGCGGGATATACACATATTTTTTAAAAGATCTGTTTAATACACACGGAAAGCACGGTCCCCTGGGGCCCGGGCTCCGCGGGATTCCTCCGCTGGCTGCGGCGGGAGCCGCTCCGGGGGCGACCGGGACTCCGGAGCCCCGCCTGTCACCTCTGGGCAGGCACCCGCCGGGCACGGGCCGGCGGGAAGGAGCCGGCGGCTCGCGCCGGGCGTGGACCGCGAGCGCGCCTCCCCCCCGCCCCCGCTACCGTGCGGCCGTTAGCGCGTGGCAGTTAGCGCGCGACCGCTCCCGGAGCGCGTGCCGCCGCAGGGGCTTCCGCGCGCGCCGTGTGCAGCGGCGTGAGGGAAGGCGGGCGGGCCGCCGGCCGGGGGCTGTTCCTCGCCTCACTCCCACCCCCGCCGGGGCTTCGCCAGCGGCCGCTGCTGCCGGTGAGCGCTGGGAGGCGACAGCGGGTCCCTGCCGCTGGATCCGTTCGGGGAAAGCGAACGAGCGAGACTTTTACCTTTTCTCTCTTTTCCCGTCTTTACCCACCATGCTGCGGACGCCGCTGCCCGCGGAGGAGAAGCGGCGGCTCAGCCCGGCGCCTTTCTCCTGAGGAGATGAGGGAGGCGCGGCCGGGCCGGAGGTAGCGCGACCCGCGCCTCTCCCCCGTCCTCCACCCTCCCGCGTCCCCGACCACCATGAGGGAAGAGAGAGAAGCCGCCGCCGCGGCCGCCTCCCACCACGGACCCAGCAAACCCCCGCAGCACTGCCAGCAGCCGGACGGCGGCGGGGCGGCTGCCCCCCTGGCGCTCCCCGGCGGCAGCGGCAGCAGCCCGGAGAGCCTGCGGAACGGCTACGTGAAGAGCTGCGCGACCCCCCTGAGGCAGGACCCCCCGAAGAGCTTCCTCTCTCTGCTGCTGTTCCCTACTGGCGCCTCCTCCTCCTCCCGGGTTCTGCTCAGCCTGGGCGCCCTGGCCGCCGTTGCCCTCTCGCTCCTGGCCTTTCACGGCCGGGGCAGCGCCGGGGGCCAGCAGGACGGGAGCAGCTGGCGGAGCCCCCGGCCGCTGCACGCCTTGCTGTGCCTGTCCCGCTGCCTCAGCCCCCTCTTCAGCATCGCCTGTGCCTTCTTCTTCCTCACCTGCTACCTGGTCGGCGGCAGGCGCGGGGAGCACAGCGGCGGCACGACCCGCTGGTGGCTGCTGGCGCTTCCCGTGTGCTGCTACTCGGGAGACTTCGTGGCGCTGCAGTGGCTGGTGCCCGCGGAGGGGCACGAAGAGGAGCCCCAGCCCCGCGCCGAGCCGCAGATGGTCCTAGGTAGGCTCCTGACAGTGCTGGGCTCGGTGGCAGCGCTGACCCTGCTGCAGAGCTCCCTGAAGTTGCGCCGGAGCCTCCTCGTCTTGGTCTTCTCCAGCCTGGTGTGGCTGGTGGCGCTCACCAGCCTTCACTCGCTGCCCCCAGCCCTCAGACCGCTGCTGGCCGGCTCGGTCGGGGTGGCAGGCTGCCTCCTGGCACTCTGTGGCGGGGAGCACGGCATCTTCTCGGCTCCTAGCCGAGGAGCGCACCACCAGCATCATCACCACCCACGGCTCCCCAGCGTGGAGGAAAAAGTGCCTGTGATCAGACCCAAGAGGAGATCTAGCTGCGTATCCTTAGGGGAAACCTCGGCCAGCTACTATGGCAGCTGCAAAATGTTTAGGAGACCCTCGTTGCCTTGCATTTCCAGAGAGCAGGTAGGTTTCTCCGAAACTGGAGGGAGAAACTTTCTGAGGAATGAGCGCCACTCGCTTTTCCTAACTGCTGTACATGTCTGTGCTGGATGTCTGCTGTCAAACTCCTGTTAGAGGAATGGAGGAAAATGTTAGTCCCTTAGTGGGTTTCTCAACTCGGTTCTGCAGAATCGAGATAATCCTTTATGTCTGTATAGAAGCTAAATCATAATAATGTATTTGCTATAGGACAGAAAGCTCGCTAGCTTTTCATACGATCTTAAATATTAAAAAGTAGTTCTTATTGATTAAAACAAAACCCCGAACCAAACATCTTCAGCTATCAGCTACCTTGTTATTTTGATTGTTTCTTTTCCAAAGCCCACCACCTCCTCCGCTTCTGGCAGACTTTACGAGAGAAAGAAACCACAGCTTTCTAGCTGCTCGGCACTTCTGGTTCTTCCCGCTTTCTATCGACAAAATGATTGCCAATTGCTAAAGAAATACTAGGTTTTGAGGGATATTATTTATCAAATGTTGGCATTGTTTGAGTGGCAGCTGTCCTTCTGCCTTGCAGATTACTGTCTCTTGTTTCTCTCTCCCTCTCACCCTCTCTCCCTCGCTCCACATGAGTTAACATTAGGTTTGGGTTGATGGGATTTAAGAAACTTCTTTTTACTGAAGAGAGAGCTGTTCAGTAGAGTCTGGAGGGATGCCCGAAACGCTCAGTTTTCTTGAATGGAACTCTGTTGGTTTCTACCTCCCGGAAAACTTTTCAATGAGTCTTGTTTTTTGTAGCGCAAACCCCCGTGTGTGTGTGGGGAGTTTGTTTTTATTTGGGAACTTGCACGTGAACTGCAGGAACATCGAGTTGTGTTGCCAGTGGAACTGGCCCGAGGCTGCTGCAAGCGGATATCAACCCGTTATAGGAGGGAGAATAAGGGGAGTGTGTTTAATAAACGTGCAAGTGAACAGTTTCTGGGAAGTGATTGTTGCTGCAGAATGCCCCATCTACTTACTGTTGTGGCTGAAATTCATGGATACTAAATGAAATTTTCTGATTTTGCTTTGACATGTATTCCATAATTGCCTTCTTGTGATTGACTGTGAAATAGGTCTGAGGAAATACAAGGGGAATCTGAAACGGTGGAGTAGTTTTCGAGCATTTCTTTCCCTGCATTTGCACAATAGAATAATACAGCGGTAATTGTTTTTGCATAAAAGGTTAAAATGCAAGTATGCTGTAACAGGCTTCAGAAATAACTCATTCAATAAGTTTCAAATTATCAAATGCATACTATGAAAGAAACATTAAAATACTGCACTAGCAGTTAAGGTACGTAGGGAATATTGTATAATAATTTACTTTCTCTGTTCCCTTCTGGATAGTAAATGCTCTCTTTTTCTGTCACATTTGTCTGCAGTACAAAAACCTCAGAAAATATGGTTTCATTAACCTTTCTAGATGATAGAAGATACTTGTTCTTATGCAAGTTACTAAATGCTTCCTTTGATATTCGGCTCACTTCCTAAAGGCATGTGCATATTTCAAGTTAAGGCATTTATTATTCTTTAAGTAACATCATAAATGTCAACCATAACTAAATACGTGGAATTTATTGGCAGTACTTAAATCATACGTGTTCATAATAAAATGTAACTGTTTGGTAGACTTCCAGAATTTGATATCTTTGTTATCACTAGAAGTGAACAGAAACAACAGAGAGATCTGAAGTTCTTTATTTTCCAAATAGTCTATTATGCTTTACAATAAATATTTGTGCTTTATTAAGCACAGTTTAAATGGGATTCATAGATATATGTTCTGTGCAGTATTTTAATGTGATTTTATAAGGATAACACAGGTTAAATCCTCTGGTCTCCTGTCTGACTTGGAGAGAGATCAGACATTGCAGAGCTGATAAAACATCAATTGTTTGGGCGGGGGGGCGGGAGAAGTAAGCCCATAATGTGTGACTTTATTTGAATAAACATTACAAGGTTTTTATATTGTTTCCTTGAAACAGAAGGAATGCATGCACTTAATGCTTTTCAGAGAGCATTTGTTATGTGAATTTTCTTTAAGGACTGATTGCATGTTTTGCAGATCTTTATAAAATATTACAATGATTCTTTTCCAATATTAATATTTTAAGAGTGAGTTTAATGAGCGTTGTTAGGAAGATCAGTGGAGTACAAGGAATGTGCTGCAGGTCCACCATGACAGGAATACTTGGGTGAATGAGAGTTAAGTTGCTGTTGTGATTCTATTAGATGTATTTTGTATGATTGTTATGAACCTCTTGTATGTAGAGGTTTGTATGAACAAAGTAAGAACAAGAAGGCAGAACACGTAAGAACAAAAAAGGCAGATGTATTGAATCATAGAATACCAGGTTGGAAGAGACCTCAAGGATCATCTGGTCCAACCTTTCTTGGCAAAAGCACGGTCTAGACAAGATGGCCCAGCACACTGTCCAGCTGAATCTTAAAAGTGTCCAATGTTGGGGAATCCACCACTTCCCTGGGGAGATTATTCCAATGGCTGATTGTTCTCATTGTGAAAAATTTTCCTCTTGTGTAGATTTTAGTTACTCTTTGAGGAAAATAGGGAATGCTAGTATTGACCTTAAGTTTTCAGTTACTTGTTGATTTGAAATTATGCCCGACTCTCTGTCTAGTTAAATACATGAGAAAATAATTATATTGAGTTGACTGTTTTTTTCATTAATAAGCTCAAGCCATCAATTCTAAGGGGTCTGTGTGCATGGAGAGTGTGTGTGGGGGGGAACAGGTATGTGCAACCAGTAGTGTGTGCACACTGGAATTGGATGGAGCTATCACTGTTTTCTGGGGTAGAAGTGGAAAGAGGTCGTGTGAGCACGATCCTATAAATGCTTTCTAATTTGAGCAATCCTTATGACAAATATTTAGATTATTGCTTTCTGTACTTGAACAGGTATGGCAACTATAATGCTGGAAGGTTGATAAAGTTAATTACCTTTATTCTTACCTTTTATATGAGTGCTTACTTTAGCCACCAAAGTCTACAAATTCATGTTGTGTGTGGCTTTTCTGCAGTACATATGGCTAGCAATGTAGTTTGTGGTGGGAGGAAAGAGTCTTGAATAGATTGTATCTGTAAATTTTTATGTGAGTATGCTTAAATGCCATTATCAAAATATATAAATACACACAGAAGGAAGCAATATGACTAAAATTAAGGCTAAAATTATGCAAATACAATGTCTTTTCTGAACTCTACTATATTAACACTTTCCTGCTCACAGAAATTCATATCATTTTAGCAGTAAACAGGCTTTTTGTATTCTTACTTCAACATTCATCTTGGACCTAGAGAGGAATTGCTTATTAGCAGTATGACTGCAGTATTGATTGGTATTACAAATTTTGTGTAGATGATCTTTTGATTGCATGTATTAATTGGATGCTAATCTGTTAGCTGTACCTACCCCTACTGGTATCAAAGGGTTTATCTTCATTGACTGTTGCATATTTAGCACTTAGTTTTTTTTTTTTTTTTCGCATGAAAGCCAAATCAGAATTGGGAATCTTAAAAGGTGCTTGTCAGTATTGCAGATCTTGTAAACACTCTATGTCCTGAAAAATATTGTAGTAAAACATTTTTTTTCTTTAACATGATGGCGAACATGTATATGAGAGCAAATAACTGTGTGTAGGAACTCATACATAGGAACTTCTCAGAAGCCAGAAAGAATATGTGATTTCTAAAATTCATATTTTTCCTTGAGTAAAGAATAGGCCTTCCTAATTAAATATACAGGATATGTGTCCAAAACAGTCTGCAAACAGAGCTGATACTTTTCCTAGTTACCTGACTAGGTTCAAACACTTGGGAACGCTGGGCTATTTTATGGATAAAGACTGCTTTCATGTTGCACTCTGTTAATTACAGGAAGAACTGTCTTGTGGTTAGGTTGTTGGATTGACCGCCACCTCTCCCCAGTTTCTGTTCCAAGCTATCTCGTACCTTTGATGCATTACCTTAGGAAGATCAGGACTCGATTTCAAGAGTCTAAAATATTTATGTAACTTCAAATTAATGCAGTTCCTTATTTGCTTAGACAATTTATATCTGTGTCTGTTACCTATTTATGAAACAAATTATACTTTGTCCTTAAGTACTCCGGGTATAAACTTTCTAGTGCAGAAGCTGTCTGTTAATATGTATGTTACGGTGTCTTAAAATTGTTAAATTCAGATACTGTTTGCAGCCTAGAAACACCTGAGCCTTTACCTGTTGATTGCAGCCAATAACATAAAATGTAACTCTTTTTGCTGTGTATTTGACAAACTAGCTCTTTGAAATTTTAAGTTTTCCCCTAATGATTACAATGACTGTTACCACAAGTGTACCTGCATGTCAAGATTTGTTTCTGTTGTTAACAGAATCTTTGTATCTCTTGGGTTTTTATTGTTTGTCTTATGGGGAAAATCAAGGTGGAAATGCGGGTGTGTTGAGCTGTGAATGTAATCAATTTCAATGGGATGTGACTGAGTGTGGGGAATATACAAAGAGAAGGATTACGTGGTGAAAGCAACAGTCTTGGAAAACTTTTTGCAACCATATTTCAGATGAGTAGGGTTATATTGTTTCTGTCTGGTTCTCTCTGACCTTGACAAAATGTTTTGCACTAGGTGAAATGTGAACTGAGAAGACTTTTGGTAAGAGATGCATCCTTTTTTCTCCGCCCCCCCCCCNCCCCCCTTTTTTTTTTTTTCATCCTGAAGTTATATTCTTGAAGTATTATACCACAAAGAAAGGATGATTTGAGCATGGTCTGCCCATAGAGACCTGTAGAGAGGTCAGAGTTTAAGATGGTATCCTCTGGCAAAGTGACCACCAGGACCATACAGTGGTTCACAGAGAATGACAAAGAATTGTCATAACACTGGAACAGGTTGCCCAGAGAGGTGGTAGATGCCCCATCCCTGGAAACATTCAAGGTCAGGTTGGATGGGGCTCTGAGCAACCTGATCTAGTTGAAGATGTCCCTGCCCATGGCAGGGGAGTTGGACTAGATGACCTTTAAAAGTCCCTTCCAACCCAAACTATTCTATGATTCTATGAATGCTGTTAGGGAGAATGAGTGCAGTTAAGAACTCTGTTAGCTAAGTTTACCTTAAGCTGGTTTTTAGATATCCAAGACTTGGTGGCAGTTCATGTTCTGGACAGAAAAAGTACACTAAAAGCAGGGAAACATGTCTGTAAGTCGTCAGTGTAGCAAAGGGGCTTGACTGTTTCTGCAGGTGTTGTTTCCCGGAAAGAAACTGTAAAAGGAGAAAGGAAGGAAATCAAAGACAACTGCTGTGGAAATGCTGGAGAAATTTGGAGGAAGGTGAGGGTGGTGTATTATAGGAGTGACCAGAGCGCCAGTAGGAAAGAAATGGAGGAAGCTGGGAGAGAAGGTTCCAAGAACTGTGTGATTGACTCTGTCAAAGAAAACTAACAGGATGAGTTGGATAAAGTACTAATTTTCAGCTTTGACTAGGAAGACATTTTAAACTTATGAAACAAAATTGTAGAGAGGAGGAACAAAAGGTTCCCAGGAGAGCCTCTAGAATGGCAGAGGTCAGCCTCCACATTGCGGTTCGTGAATAGTATATTCTGTGAGGTTAAATATGAAAGGGAAGAGAATTACAAGGAGTCAGGTATATTTTCCTGAGGAAAAGACTCATCTTTTGACACAGTGTATGTGTGTGCATGTATATGCCTGACAGTTCCATCCTAATAGTTGAACTTCACCAACTGAACTGATTGAATACTATGGCCTTAGAAGTTTCAAAGATATCAAATTCCAGCAAGTTTTATGAAAAAAGGTGTGTGGGAATTGAAGAGACCCTATGGAATATGCCCCAACACAGGACAAGTCTGCAGTGTGAGCTCAACTCTAAGAATCCACATGAGAGTGTCTCTCATGTCATGAGTGAATACCAGAACTGGGGGGCAGGAATTCTGTTAAAGCCTGGGCCTTATTTGACATTTGATAGGAAAGTTATATTTTAAAAAAGCTTTTTTCCTTGTGTTTTGTTTTTTTTTGATACCTAAAAATGAAAACTTCATGCAGCCTTACCATCATTCAAACAAATCACAGAACAAAGCCAACTGTAACTATCAGGTCTGGTGTTCAGAAACTAGTTGCTGAAGATGGAAAAGAGTAAATCTTGTACTTTTGTGCAAAGATAAGGATTACAGGCAGGGAAACTGGGAGATGTAGTCTGTTCTACCATTGATGCAAAAACTTGTGGAGGAAAACAGATGAAAAGCTTCTGCCTGCCAAATGAGAAGGGAGAGCAGACCACGGGAGCCTACAACCGTAGAATATTTTGTTGGAATCTCACCCATTTTTCCAGGATAAAACTATGTGGAGAGAGAGCTGAAAGAATAGTTTAAGGTGAGCGTAAAGGGGAATGAAAGGAAACATTGAATTTCCACATGACTTTTTCAGTGGCTGAAAACAATGCTTAGCAAGATGGAACGACACGACAGAATAAATTTTAATGGAAAAAACAATAATGGGACTTTTCTGCAACTCAATAGCAGGAATGAAAATTTAAGGTAGAAGTGAGGGCTTGGATTGGTCAGGGCAGACTGTGTAATATATGAGTGAATGTTAGTGAAGCATAAAAAGGTTCAATAACTTTAAGGATCCAGTGGAAGTAAAAGAGTACTAGATCCTTCCAAACAGACAGGAACTACGGATGCTAATAAATTAGAGTTCACAGGGTAACAAGTAAACTGACAGATGATGGTATTTGGGAAGGGGAAGTGTGACAGAAACAGATCAGAGAAATCTGTCCTTAAGGAAGACCAGTTAAGTGAATGACCGTATTGGCGAGTGTGACAAAATGAAGTGTTCTAGGAACTAGAGACAGCATCAACGAATGACTGCTGAAATAAAATTATAGTTTCCGGAGCAGTTTTACATTTGAAAATGGATCATACAGCTTTGGGAAAGGATGTAATTCATATAAATACAGGCAGCTGATGACTAGGAGTAAGTTTTGATGTGTTGGGCCATCCCTACTTTTTCATAGCTTATATATGTAGCATGTTCCTTTGAAACAAGTGCAAATTTACTGGGAGAGGGACAGAATAGGGCATGGATATCCAAGTAATTTTTTTATATCCCTCTATTTGTTTGATAGTTCAATATTTATGAAAACCAGTGCTGCTATGCAGAACATTCATGACTACCAGTGCTAACCTGACTTTGTACAGGAGGTGTGGAAAAAGCTGACATATTTCCAATTAAATGACTGATTGAATGGTAGTCCTGACAAGTTTTGTTACCCAGTACTGAGTTGCCAGCCTTAATGTTTCTTTATGCAAACCCAAATACCTTCATTAAGTTAAAGGCATATTTGCAGCAAATGTCCCATTTTTTGTTCATTTGATAAATAAAAGTTTGTTTTATGGAATATTAAAATGACATTTTTCCTATATAATTTACTCTTTTTAAGCTATTCAAGATACCATGGGAAATGTACCCATATTTGGGTGCTTTGGGTTTGGTTTTGAGAGATCTCCTCTCTTTTATGAGGAACGTTCCAGGCTTTTTGGTATGCATTAGCAATATAGGTACATTTTTTTAGCTATATCCATGCTGGTAATAGTAATCAAGAAATATACATGGGGTTTAATTTGGGGTGAGTACTTTCAGTATGCCCAAACCAGCCAGTGCTCCTCCCCCCACCCCAGAGGAACTGTACCACTGTTAGATGGTGATACAGCATGCCTGTGTCACACCTGCCTGTTTATATCTCTTGTCAATACAGTTTTATCAGCAAAGTTCATAATATAGAATAAACTCTTCTGAAAGTATGTGAAACTTAAGGTTTGCAGAGGGAATTTTTATCAGTTTTATTGAAATAACAGCTTAACTATGACTCCCTGCATAGGCACTATAGTATTAGTGTCTCTTTTAACCTTCATTATTGGTCATGTTACATTTTCTTTTTGATTAGATTAAACCCTTTTAACAGGATAGGAGCTAAACTACAGGCTAAAAAAGGCATTCTTATACTAGGCTTACTGTCTGCATCTTTAGCATGATTTTTGTTCCAATGTGACCTAAAATTAAAGGCCTGTATTTACATTTAGGGTCTTTTTATTGTTCTTAGAGTCAGTTTAATATTACAGAGTCAATCATAATTTATTTTCTGGGTTTTTTTAACCCCACCCCCCCCCCCAAGCACTGTTGTGTGATACCTGTTTGCCACTTCAGGAATGTAGTTTTTGTTCCTTCTGTCTGGTAAATTCTCTTAAAGGAATTCTAAATTTCTGGGTACTCTAAGTTACTAATATAGGATAAGAAGTACAGGCTTTTTTAAGAACAGCTATCAGTGAGTTTTTCTAGTACTTTTGGCTCTCCAGAACAGTTTTTATCCTTTCACACAAATTGCTGATACACCTACTGTTTTTCAACATTTGGTGACTAATAAACACTAATCCTCAGATATCTCATTATCTTCTGTGAGAGAGATGTATGGTGGCCAAGGAACCTTACAGTGTGTATGCTTTACAGAATTGGATGGTGTCTTAGCTGGGCTTGTAACTTTGGAAGGGATAGATATCAACAGACTTTTTGTGAGCGTTCTCTCAGGCAGCAGGGATTAATCTCTGTATTTATAGGACATCATTAGTAGTTAATAAAATTCAGTGTCATGCGTGTAGTTTAATGATGCTAACTTTAAAAAGAAAGGAATGTATTTGAGAGAAGTCTTAAGTGGTTATTGTCTTGATTAAGGTCCACACTAGCCTTCATTTCATTTGGTTTGCTACCGAGACAGTGTAATGTGTAAATGCACTCACAGGCTCATTGATACCCGCTCTTGCAATTCCATAGTATCCTACACATTCTCACTCCCTTAGAATTATCCTCATTACATAGTATGAAATTAAATTTCAGTTAATTTAAACTGCATTTTTGTAGATACAAGCAGTTATGGTCTTATGTGTGGGTAGTAGGGGAGGGAAATTTGTGTTGAAACCTGAAGGTATGATTAGCAGACTGAAAAACTTTAGATCCTGCTGTGCCTGTGAAATGCCATCTGCTCTGGCACTGCCCTGAAGGAGTTGGCTCAGACTGGAAGAAGTAAAAGCACACTAGCACAGTTTTCCTCTTGACCAGCTGGATCTGTGAGAAGCAGGCTTTATTTTGCTCAGGGAAAGATGAATGTTGATCTGGGTTATACTGTTTCCATTGAGATTTTCTATACAAAAGTGCACTAAAACACAGATGTACCTACTGTGTATTGCTGCTTATAGACTGGGGTAAATAAACATACATTAATGATGACAGGGCCTTGGTTCTTCCTAATGTGTTAGTATAGGGTAGAGCAGTATATTTCATACCTTAACTAGAAAACACAAACAAGCTTGTGTTGTCCACCCTGTATGTGTCCTCTTTCTGTCCTTGTTTCAACTAACTGCATTTTCGGGGCAGCATAGTATCCATTTGGGGATCACTGAAACATGCTTACAAAGCAAATTTCAAATGAAACTTGCAATGAGAGAATTTCAATTGATTATGCACACAGATGTTTAACTAGGCATCTTCTAGTCTTTTTTTTTTTTAAATAGTAAAAAGCTGAGAAATGTTATGTAGGATCTTTCCAATGATTAAAGAAATGTAGTATGTCTATCTGGAGTTAAAATGAGTGATTACTATGATGTAAATAACAGCTTTGTGCTGTTATGGCAAAGCGCAGTTGAAAGTATTTTGATTACAAGTATCTGCTAACTTATTTTTATGTAGTTATAGAAAAGCATTAATTAGAATCTGTATCAGAGTTTCTTGCTACTTTTTATTCACCATAGCAGAATGTTTCCATGCCATGGTAATATTAAAAATCTAATTTTTCTTTCTATTCGGAGTTTCTGGTTGAACAAGTTTGATTAAGAAAGAAGAGTTTGGAACAGCTTTTGTGTTAATGACCAGTCTTTTTTGTCATTGCTTTTAATTAATTTATTTTTCATAACTGGCAGCCTGTTTGTTAGATGCCAAAGAATTTTTAAAGAAGCTTGAAAATAATAGGTTTGCCAGTGATTTTCTGTGATGTCAAGATGAAAATAAGAAAATGGGAGTAGATGAGCAGAGGCAGATGCTGGCTATTGCTTTTAAGTGTGGCCTGTTTTCAAACCCTCTGAGACAATGACCGTCATATCGAAGACGTCTGCAGAATGTTCTGAAGAAGAAAATAGTACTTCAGTCTATGTGTAAAGGATAACAATTTTTTATGAAGAGTAAAAATCAAAACTAGTTAAAAGACCCTAAGCTTCAAACAATCTTAAAACTGAGTAAACTCTGTGCTTACATATGAAATTTGCATAACCCATTATTAAGATCGTTAAGGATAACATTTCAGGACAAATTCATTTAGAAACTGATGTTATATCTGTAAATATGAAATTGATATCTTGTTCAAGAAAGTATCTTACAACTTTAGAAAAGATTCAAACTGTGTTTCATATAATAAAGAGATGCCATTTCAGGATTAACTGCAAAAGTCAATACAGCTTTAATAATGGACCTATAAAGGTATATAGTTAGTCTTACTCATTTTTCTTGTATGAGACTAGTTGCTGTTAAAATCTCATTGCTAAAGATTTGTAAGTCTTCTATACTTGCCTGAACGCTTGTTCTAGTAGGAAGCTCCCTAGAGTCAGCAGAGCACTTAAGCTTTCAAGTGGAAGAGAACACGTGTTTTACAGTGTTTAAGGATTGAGATTATAGTCCTTACTTGTTTAAAAATTCACAGGTTTTAATGTAATTTATAACTTTAGCTCTCTAGTAGCAGGTGTTAACAATCTCAGGTACATTCTTAAAGCTATCTTCCTTTCACCTGTCTGGTGGTGGACAGGATTGGTGTGCCTTTAGAAGGCACATCTTTATTTTTAATTATTTGGGCCTTGAAAGTACAAGAAAAATAATTTCCCGAGAGATTAATGTTCAATAGTAAATTGCTTACTTGCTTGTCTTGTCATTTTTGAAATGTAATTTTTCTTTCTCTTTCCCTGTCCTTATCTGTTCTTAATTTTACAATAATTTTAACACCTCTTCCTACCAGTCTGTTCTTTCTCTTTCTACATGTTACAAGATCAGTAATGTAATTTGGTCCAAAATTATGAATATCTTTCAGCAAAGACATAAAAATATTCTGACTGAAAACACTTTACTTTTTTAGAAACCTAGCAATCAAATTATTGTTTAAAAAATGTGTAGAACGTTTGGTAACATATAATTTACAAAATAGAATAATTAAATATTTCTTTGAATTTACAGCATAAAAATGTTTCTAGAATCCCTTACTTCAGTACCATGTAAATGTCCGTTATTGAAAAATGATAGATAAGTAGGCTGCATTTGAAAAGGTGCATACATTTATTTTAGACATACTCATACAGACCTTATTCTTTACCTTGATACTATAAAACGTTGTAAGGTCCTTTGTTTTTTCATTTTGTTCTTTTAGTTCTGCAAGTTAGATGCAAGGTGCTTACTCACCTGCTTCATTCTCCATAAGCATAACTGCAAATTTATTTGTAAGATCTGAACTCTTAATATGTAGGCTTTTATAGTTAGGAACTTATTCTTTGCTGCCCAAAGAGAATCTGTATGTCTTCGGTAGTTTCAAAGCTGAAAACAATCCTCTCTTTATTTCCTGGATAGAGGGGACAAAGGTTTTCTAGGTTGGCTGGTTGTTTGGGGTTTTTTTGTGCATGTGTGAAGACTAAGCCTTTAGCCGTCTTGTTTATGTTTTGCCTAACTCTTTGCTATTGTAAGCAAATGAGGAGGGAGAAATAGGAGTAGTATTGGCTCAAGTGCTGTAGTTGTAGCGAGAGTAGCTGGCTGACTAATGATAATAGGGAATGAACTGTGCCTCAGCAATACTGAACATTTTACTCCCTTCACTTCTCCATTCAAAACGGAGGGAAAGAATTAGAGGATTTGTATTTGTCAATGTACCTTCCTGCAATGTTTGAGAGCTATAAGAAAGCTTTGCCTGATCTTTATAATATTGACATTCATATACAAATTTAATTGAGGTATTTAATTCTGATTACAGCTTGGGTTGTAACAGGGTCAGTAGGAGCAGAGGAATATTTTCTGTCCTGATGTCTTGAGCTTTATTTGCCTCCAGAGGGCAAGCAAATTTAACTGGACTTCTGCAGAACTTTTTTTAAATTTTTTTTTTAAGGAAATTTTGAACTTTATTTCCAATTTCTGAGTAATACTTTGGCTCAGCATGTCTGTTAGATTCCCAGCTGTGTCCCAGGTCTGTCTTTTTCTTCCCATCAGCTCTGCTTCACTTTTTGAGATGTTCTGCAGTGGTACCCCTGCAGATTTCAGGAAAAGGGGTAAGCCAAGAAAAGCTGGAGTCAAAAAGAACAGTGAGTTCCCTGCATCTGTCTTGTCATGAGCGTCATTTGGGAGGTTATCTAGCTTGGTGGACAGAGCTGTATTTTTCTTCTGATGTCCCAGTCAGAGTATAGCAGGAGACAGAGCTGGAGAAAAACTGTATATCATGATGGTGGATTCCGTAGTGGATGGTGTATATCACAATGGTGGACTTCAGTTGATGGATTGTTATAAGGCAGATAACAATTCTGACTATTGCAAAAGTACTAAATCGTTAGTATTTGGATAGCCTTATAGAGGCTAACCTTCTATGCAAAATGGTCTTGTGATATATCAATTACATAACCAAAATGGTTAAGTCATTTGATGCCTATGTTCATATTTAGATATAAATTTTTTTTAGTGCCCTCTGACAGAACTTGTATGTGGATGTTCCTCCATTTGGTTCTAATCCAGGCATCTAAAAACTCATTTTATCAAAGATGTCCTCAGCAACCATTTTATGTTTTAGTTTTGGAGAACTTGTCTGAATCTTGAATCCCATAACCTAAAGCCGTCACGTGGCTCATGATTTTTCTCAGGGCTTCCTGATCCATTGTTGAATAGAGTTGGGGTGGGAATCTTTTGTGTGCCAGCATAACCCTGCAACAATAGTCTCACTAGTCTGTGCTGGTTTGCTTCCCTCCCCTACAGGGATATTTGGGTTCCTCAACACGCCTTGTGTCATCACAGGTTTTCTGCCTATCATTGCCTCTTCAACCCTGAAACTTCTTCATCTCTTTCTGGAATTTCCATAATCACATACCAGACTACTTCCTTTATTTTTTTCTGAGCTGGCTTTCCATTCAATTGAGGAAAATTGTCTATTGGTGAAGAAAACGTTTCTTTCTTTTTTTCTTCTGCCTTCCTACCTGCTATGTGGGTACTGCAACATCAGAACAAAGAGGAATGCAGGTGTATGGGAAGAAGCTAAGAAGTGATGCAGAGAAAAACTATACTAATAGAGTAGAAAAGCCTGCTGATGGAAACATCTTCATTTAAAGAAAAACATCACTGAGATGCTAACAAGTAGTTAATTGCTGACTAAGCCAGAGCATTGATCATATCGTGTAAACATGGTAGCCCTTTTTTGTTTCTTATTTTCTAGATAAATATAGTTGCCAGTGCATACCTGCATTTATTTCAGGCCGCTTGTTTGTATCCCTGGGCTTTTTGGCCTAACAGTTCCTATTTTCATTTTGGAATATGCATAAGTTATGATACTAGATTTGAGCAAGAAAGCCTCCCAAGAAACTGGAGAATCCATGATGTATTTGAAAGAATGAGACTTCCAATTACTGGAAAACCAGGACTGGTTTAGATCTTCTTTTAGAGCAGTTCTAACTTGATATGAACCTGGCCTCCTCGGTGAGTAAGCTTTTGTGAAAGAAATAGTGAAAAGTCCCTAATGTCGCCTCCTCCCTGCACCTTCACATTTTTGATACCTAGTTCTCTTTAGTGGTCAGGAAGCTGCTGTGACAGGTTGTTCTGGCTGGCTGTCATCTGTCTATTTCAGAATGCTTTAGGGGATTTCCCACTTAAAATTGCACTGGGTAGATCAGTCAGTGAAGGTGGGAGACTTTTTTTCAGCAGTAAATTTCATGTGCATTTTGCCTTGGTGAAGCATTGCCCAGAATTTTTAACCAAAAATATACTTTTATGTTGCCTTTTTGCTTTCTTTGTGCCCCACAACTATTCTATAATACAGAAAAACAGTTATGTTTTACACTGGATAAGCACCGATGTCAGCACATAAAGGCTCTGTGCTGGAAATAGTTTGTTTGATGTTTATTCATGTCCTGAAATGACCAAATTCACATTTAAAAATAAATCCTAAAATTATCTAAATTTTGTTGTGCAATATATTGTCAGAAAGGCCAATATTTGCATTTTTTTGATTAATGTGTTTGATTTTTTTTAAAATTTGCTCTAGAATCTGCAGTTCCTCTGAAAGATAGCTCACTGATGAGATCCATGCTCTCTACATTTTTTTAGATCAAAATGTGATTTTTGTTTTCCTTGGTGTATACAGTAACTGTTTTGTGATACGTTTTTAAACATGTCTCCTACTTATATATGAATACACATCTATTTGAAGTGAATGAGAAGTAGTTTGATACAAACATCAAGAGGATCTATCTAATTTACTTCGGGTATAGTATAAAATCAGGAAAATTCTGGAACTATAGAGTTAAAATCAGAGATACAGATAATTTAATGGTTTATGTAAAATCTGCAGGTGATGTTTTTTAAACTTAATTTGTGGCAGAAACTTTCAGTAGTGCAAATTAAAAGGTATCTGTTATGTATTTTTTTATTTTAGATGGTGTTTTCTTTCTCATGTTTTCTTTCTCAATTAAAAAGAAAATGCAGACAGCAACTGCAAAGGTGTGAGAAAATTAAAAATGCATGCACAAAACATTGCTGTAAAAGTTAATTTATAGGTATGATAGGTTAACTGTAAAGATGTTAATCAAGGGTTAAGCTCAGTGTGTTTCTCTGGCTGCTGAGTGAAACAGGATGCAGTGACTACATTGTCAGACTGCTGGTGTGAGTGCAAACAGATGAGGAAATGCTGGATCAGGCACTTCAGCAACTTGGGCTGTTACCTAGGAAACCGCTTGCGTCATACTTGCCAGCAATTAGCTTACAGTTCTTTTATTTTTGATAGTGTTGCAAGCTGAACTCGACTGTTACAAAGAAAAAGACTGGCTTCATCTCAAACTGTTCGATTGCGACTGTGGCTATGGCGCTCATGAGAATTTGCAAAGTGCTACTTCGGATAAATTGAAAAATTATTTAAACTCTCCAGCCTACTTCTCCAAAGAACATTGTAGTTGTGCTTGATTCTGAAAGATGTACAATCAAATTTTTGTGATCTGTATGAAAATGATCTTCCCTAGTTACCAAAATTAAGTACTATGCAAGTTTCACCAGTGCTTCAGATATCACCACCTTTTCTAGCAATTATACCGAAGTATTCTTGTGTGTTGCATATTAAAACATAGTTTTCAAAATTAATGTTACCTGAGGTTTAACCTCTAAAGCAAGGGATTCTTTTTCTAAATACTTTTTTCCTGTGGTGATTAAAATTCAGTAACTTCCAGTGGTTACCTAGCCACTAATATAAACCAGTTAGTGTTGAAAGCAGTATGTGTTTTATCTCAGAAAATCATCATGTCTTCTGCACTTCGCTTAAAAACTGTAAACAAATTCACAGTAACTGATTTAATATTGATGTATGTTGTTAGTATGGGTATTGCCTTATGGCTAGCTATGGCTAGTTATTTTTTTAGGGAAAAATCATGCAGTGACCAACAAGTTGAACCAAGAGTGTTTGTCACTGTGTTTTTACTTTTTGTTGTTGTTGTTGTTACATAGGCAAACACACAAATAAACTTTGATTTTTACAAACTAGTATTATAGTACATAGTAAAAGGCTAAACTTGTTAAAATGTGGAGGTTAATACAGAATACAGTTGTGTTCCTGTGTTTGTGTGAAGCTTAAAAAGTTAATATATTTTAAGTGTTTGAATACTAGGATTTTCAAATTATTTTGGAAGAATTCTTCCATATATTTCTTCCGTGTTAAAAGAATAACTTTGACAGATCATCAGTTAGAGCTGTGTTAGTATCTGAAGTCTATATGCAAAGGTCTTGGGGGAAAAAAACCAACCACCCAAAACTCCCTAACCCGCCAAAAAACACCCCAAATAAAAAACCCCACCCAACAAAAAAAAAACCAACCGCCAAACCCAACTCTTCCCCCCCACCCCCCCCAGAACCCTTGAATACAAGGCTTAGAAAGATTGAGTATCTCTGTTTCTGCACATTTATGATAGATTAACTTGGCTTTAAAAGTCTAGCAGCCCATATTTTTAGGGCATTTTTCACACTGTAGGCCAGTGTCATCTATGATTAGCTAGTCACTGGCGTTGCATTCCAAACAGTGATCACTGTCTGCCTGGCCTGGGATCTTTGTATGGGATTCTCTTCAATTTTATTTTATTAAAAAAAAAAAAAAAAAAAAAAAAAAGGATTTTGTGTGTGGTTGGAGGCGGCTAAAGCACTGGGATGCCATTCTAAAGGAAGAGCAACTGTTTTTGCTGCTAGTTCAAAATTGTTTCACTGACTTGTCCAACCTCACTAACACATGTTGTTGCATGTGGCCACTGCTTGGTATGTGCTTTATTTGGTATGTATTCATATTAGCTCAATTGCAAGTTATGAAGTTTTGCCATTGAAGTCAATGATTATTGGGATTTAAATCTGTATGATTAATAAACAGCTAATGTAGATGTTAAGAAAGCAAGATCTGGAAATCTCAATTTTGTATTGTGAATTTTGTCCTTAATCTTCTCTATCCCTTCAATTCCAGACAGTAAAAAGGAGGTTATGGTGTCATCAGATCACAATTGGGTTCCATGAGTGTATGTCCAGTAACTTTGCCATTTATTTAGGGCCATGCCTGCAAGTTATGCAATACATCAAACATATTGAACTTTTTGTTTTATCCTCATTTAGTATTTTAGCCCTGTAAGCCTTGTCAGTCTTCCTTCAATGAAGGAGATGGGAGTTACATGATCACATACTTATTTTTGTGCATAACTTTTAATATTGTTTAATTATCTGAATTTAATTTTCATTCTGGCACTTGTTAGCTATTTTCAAAGTGCTTTTATGAGCTGACAACATTCAGTTGTTGTTTCTTGAATGTCATATTCTCAGCCAGACTGTTTGGTATACATGCATGTTTCAAAAGATAAGTCTGTAATAACAGATGGAACTGCAGCTTAGTAGGACACTACTTGGCTATTTAATCTTTCAGGCATGACAGTAAGGGACTGCATTTTTTTCAGCAAAGTCTATGAAGTTTTGTATGATTCCTGGGGAAATGCTTGGTTTATATCTGTTGTAGTCTCCTGACTTTGTACGTCAACTTGTCTAATACTGAATCATAGAATAGTTTGGATTGGAAGGGACCTTTAAAGGTCATCTAGTCCAACCCCCCTGCCATGGGCAGGGACATCTTCAACTAGATCAGGTTGCTCAGAGCCCCGTCCAACCTGACCTTGAATGTTTCCAGGGATGGGGCATCTACCACCTCTCTGGGCAACCTGTGCCAGTGTCTCACCACCCTCAGCGTAAAAAATTTCTTCCTTGTATCTAGTCTGAATCTACCCTCTTTCAGTTTAAAACCATTCCCCCTTGTCCTGTCGCAACAGGCCCTACTAAAAAGTTTGTCCCCATCTTTCTTGTAAGCCCCCTTTAAGTACTGAAAGGCTGCAATAAGGTCTTCCCGGAGCCTTCTCTTCTCCAGGCTGAACAACCCCAACTCTCTCGGCCTTTCTTCATAGGAGAGGCATTCCATCCCCCTGATCATTTTTGTGGCCCTCCTCTGGACCCCTTCCAACAGGTCCATGTCTTTCCTGTGCTGAGGACTCCAGAGCTGGATGCAGTACTCCAGGTGGGGTCTCACCAGAGCGGAGTAGAGGGACTGAATCACCTCCCTCGACCTGCTGGCCACGCTTCTTTTGACGCAGCCCAGGATACGGTTGGCTTTCTGGGCTGTGAGCGCACATTGCTGGCTCATGTCCAGCTTTTCATCCACCAGTACCCCCAAGTCCTTCTCGGCAGGGCTGCTCTCAATCCCTTCATCCCCCAGCCTGTCTTGATACTGGGGGTTGCCCCGACCCAGGTGCAGGACCTTGCACTTGGCCTTGGTGAACCTCACGAGGTTCACAGGGGCCCACTTCTCAAGCTTGTCCAGGTCCCTCTGGATGGCATGCCTTCCCTCAGGCGTGTCAACTGCACCACTCAACTTGGAGTCATCTGCAAACTTGCTGAGGGTGCACTCGATCCCACTGTCTGTGTCATTGATGAAAATATTAAACAGTACCAGTCCCAATATGGACCTCTGAGGGACACCACTCGTCACTGATCTCCATCTGGACATTGAGCCGTTGACCACTGCCCTCTAGATGAGAGCATCCAGCCAATTCCTCATCCACCAGTCAGTCCATCCATCAAATCCATCTCTCTCCAGTTTAGAGAGAAGGATGTTGTGGGGGACCATGCCAAAGGCCTTACAGAAGTCTAGACAGATGACATCCGTAGCCCTTCCCATGTCCACTGATGTAGTCACTCCATTGTAGAAGGCCATGAGGTTGGTCAGGCAGGACTTGCCCTTGGTGAAGCCATGCTGGCTGTCTCCAATCACCTCCCTGTCCTCCATGTGCCTTAGATAGCTTCCAGGAGGATCTGTTCCATGATCAGACAGAGGTGAGACTGACTGGCCTGTAGTTCCCCGGGTCTTCCTTTTTGTATGTTCTGTGACTTTTAGAACCAGTCAGATAGGTTGGTGGTATGAAAGAGAAAAGGGATTAAGGTCTCCTCCATCTTCTTCTGATTGTGATTTTTACTGAGGAAGATAAATCAGTAAAGTGTTCTTTGCAACTCTTATGCTATAAAGTATTTTATAGAAAATTCCACTGAAAACATCAAGAAAGTGATTGACAGTCCATCGTTTCTTTATGTATGTAGCTAAAATGGCCAGCAGTCAGATCACCTTGCATGGATAGTTTTGTGCATCAGGAATATTTTCATGCTTTTCTGAGCAACACAAAGGGTTTTCTTCTTTGTTTTGTTTTCTCATCATATAGTTATGTTCCTGAATGATCATTAGAATCACCTAAGATGGGCAGGCTTTTTAAAAATATTACTATTATTCCCATTGTCTAATTTGAATAACTTTCTTCCAGGTCGTCTTGTTTTCAAACCATCTTTGCCAGTAATGTTTTTTTGTTTCCATGTAATCATTAAGATCAATAGAGGAAATGATGTAGACTTATTTCTGTTCACCAGCCCCTTTCTCCTGATATTAAAATCTCCCTCTCTTCTCTGAATAGGAAGTTTCTCTACAGCTCCACCCTAGGACATCACAACTTCAGCCTGCATTAAACCTGTCATTGGGCTCCTTTGTTTGTTTTGGATTTTCAGAGGATAAAAGCTAGGGGGAGTTACAGAGAGGCATGCCTTAGCCATCTCTAAATTTTCCTGGCATGTCACAAGTTTTCCTTTACTATTTTGTGATTTTCACCATTTATTTATTGTCTGTGTCCAAGTAAGTAACTTGTTTCCAGTTTCTTCAGTGTCAGGCTTTCTCTCTATGTGTTTGGTATCCACATAGAATTTGAGTCCTTAATTAATCAATAGAATGTAACAGTACCCTAAAAGCTTGTGGAATGGAGAGCTTGTTTCTCCTTTCCATTGCCTTAGATGACAGTTGCAGGTGATTTTTCTCAGTCTTCCCACTACAGTTTTCTTCTGCGATAGTAATTTTATAAACATTTCTGACTTAAAACGTTCTCCTCTGTGTACTGTAGCTCTTTAGAGGAAATGTTTTTGCTAAGATGCACATTGGAGGCTGAGACTTCAATGGCTTTTAAGGTCAAGTGATATAGTGATATCAGTAACTTTTTTATACCTCCCTATTTCTTTTTTTTTCTTTCGTTTTCTTTTTTTTTTTTTTTTTTTTTTTTAATTTTGGAATGCTGAACCTATGTATTTGTCTCTGATATATTCTGTTATTTTCTATTTTTTTTTTTCCCAGCCTTCCTCATTGTTCCTTCACATTTTGGTGTTTTTTGGTTTGGTTTTTTTTTTATTTGCCTCTTTTTTTGCTGGTAATACCAGCAGCAGAACTAACTAAAATGTGTGATGCAACAGCAGCTTTTTTTGGCTGAGACGTACAATTGCAGCGCAAGTCTTGATTAAAATTTTGAGTTCCCGGGTCAGAGCATGATAATTTTCTGATGCTAAGAACTATGTCCAATTTAGATTAATTTTTATGTAGTCACAAAAAAGGAATTTTTTTTTTTGACCTTTGGACATACCCTTTCTAATCTGAACACCTCTATCCAAATGTTCCAATTCCCTGAATGCTTTGTGGTGCTTCCACTGAAAGGAGTGGTCCTTCTCAGCACTGTCTACTCACTCCTGCCCTGGCACCATCCCCCTTTGTGCTGACACAAGCACTCGTGAGACTACACAGTGAACCAAATTGGGGAACCAATCCATGTTAAAACTAATCAGTTCTTTTTGTAGTTCCTTGCCACGTGTCTGCATGAATGCTATTGCTGCGTAAGACAGGGAGTGACACAGGACTGGGAATGAGCAGCTGAGGGAGGGCAGGACTGCTCCTTTATTGTGGCAATGCCAAGTTGTGCTGATTTGAGAGAACTAATGGCACTGCAGTGTAAAGAATGGATGTGTTAGAACTTCCTAATAAATCAGTCAAAATAGCATCCCCTCACACCCAAAAGCCTCTATATTTTTTCTATGTCTTGAGTGAACTGTATATTCTGCGTTTGTCTACTTGAAGTAAAAGGAACAGAATGCTTCAACGTGGATAGCTGAAATATGGCAAACAGGTGCTTAAAATGTAAGATATTAAGCAATTGCAGTCAGGTGTGGTACCATGCTTGCAACATATAACATTGTACACAAAGTTTTCACAAAGACCTTGAACGGAAAGGTGCAATTTAGATATCTAAGTTAGACTTGTACAGTAAATGGGGCAGAGGGTTCTTTTGAAAAACAATTTAAGATTGTGTGGCAACAGACAGAATCATAGCGCATTCATATGTGAGAAGAGAATGAACTGGTAAAAGACACATGTGAATCAGATTCTTCCTAATACCTGAGTATTTGGCACTCATTTAAAACAGTGCTTTAATACTGTTGTGTTTATGTGAAAATTCTTTAATTATTTTCAGAGTGAAGTAAAATGAAAACATTATAAAACTGTAAGAACACTTTTGTGAGTCACCTTATGAGTCTTGGACTCTCATCAATCCGTCATGCTTCCATCTACAGGACTAAATATGTAATATGGTAGTGGAGAAAAGCTATTACGTTAGAATGGAGAAGTGGAAGTCCTCGCATGCTGAGTCAGGAAGTATGTCTGTCCCTCTTTGATGCTTCTAGGTATTTTGATGATTTTTCTGCCCACTTTTGTGGGTACCTGAAGTTTCCAATAAAATAAGTTGCTACAGTAAGGAAGCTTCAATCCAGCTCTTTGCAGTAACCCTCCTTGGCTCTTAATTTTCATGTTGCCAAAAATTCACATACATGACAGCAAGAAAAAGGAAAATGTGATCAAAATGACAGTTTCTTATTAATAGTTCAAGCCCAGACTGAACTTCATGGGACAAATAGGTCCCATGACTTTGTTCCTGCCAGCTTCAGAGTTCTATCAGGTTTACAATTTTCTGTAATATGGAATTGTGCAATCCAATCATGTATCGCTTATTCCTTTCATAATAACTCTTAGTCTGTGGTACATTCATTTTATAGAGGTGTTTGCTTCTATGTTCTGTCCATCATCCCAGTAGAATCTCCAGTGTAAAAGGCATTAGCCACAATGATAATTTTTTGCAGAAGGGGTTGGGAGTGGAGAAATAGAAGCAGGCACACCACACGTCTCATTTCAGCTTTTGAATAAGTTCATCTGTTGAGGAGTACACACAAATGACTTCAGGTATGTGTTTCTGTTGTGAACTTTTTGAGTTTTCTTCTACCATATGCTGGAGGTTTATGATCAAAGAGAAAATCTTGTGAAAACACCTGCAGTCCTGCTGCTCTGAGTTATTAGCTCTACCCCTTTATGAAATCTGAAGTATTAGATCTTGCATTGTGCAACTAATAATGCTTTCCTAATACAAGGACAGTTTCTCATCACCTAATTAATTTTTTTTTTTTTTTTTTTAAATAATGTTCAGGAAGGTAAAGCAGAAATTTGCTCTTGATTAAGTTCACGTTTTTTAAACCAAAACATTAACAAAAATGTTGATTATATAGATGCTTGACAAAGATTAAACTCAAACCCAGGAGAAGTGAGAGGGAAGTGAAAGGAATGATAAACTGGAGAGAAAACTTTAATCACATAAAGAAGAAACAAGACTATAGAAGCATAAAGTTTGTAAGTAAAGCCTGATGTCAAGCTGAATTTGCTTGATAATTTTTTTGATCTTCCATACCAATTATTCCTAGCCAGAAGATGGAGTTAGAACACTTTTTTTTGATTATGTCAAAATAAGGATTTAACAATTCTTAGGGCTTTATCTATTTGCTACTGATTGTACAAGATAATCTGTTCTAGACAATGCTGTGTGAAGTATGAAGGATGTGCAGGGTCCTCTGTCACTGGAATTTCCAGAATATGGTCTGTAAGATCTTTAATAAGTATGGCTAGTTGGCAGAAATATACTGAAGAGCTAAAACAGTACAAAGACTTTTCAACTGAAAACATTATTAGAATTATATTGTAAGAAATAGTTGAGGGGAATTATTCATTGACTGAGACAGTTTGGCAAGCACTTCTGAAGAGTGTAAGAGTGGCCCTTAGCAGTCATCCACTATGATGACTGCAAAAAGGTATAATGACCCTACAACATCTCAAGAAAAGGGGTACAGTGACTACTGTTTGTGATGGCTTTAAAACAGCTATATCTAATGCTGCTAACGATACAGCTGAGACAATTTGCAGCATACTGTGAAACCTACTCAGGAAATTGGGGGAACATGGGTGGATATTTTGTGTTGAATTCCATTCTGTCATTAATCTTTTTGATTAACTGAACATTTGGAAAAGCAGCCCACAAGGCTTAAAGATTTTGCCAAAACTCCTCGTTGTGGCTGATGAACTGTCAAAAGTTGAATGTTCTGTGAAATTTAGCCAATGTTTTCTGTAAATAGTCAATGCTGACAGGGTTATAACCCAAGGCCAGACTAGGCAATTCTAATTCGATTTCCCCGCCTTATTTTCTATGCTGCAGTATCTGGGGGCCTCCAGTCAAAAATTTATCTTTGTTATATGTTAAAGGCTTTGTTCTCAATGCAAATGTACTGTGTGCCGATTTAATTAATTAATTAGCTTGGTTACAGTCCTGTATGGGTTGAGGAAAATTAAAGATTACCCTTTTATCTATTGGTCAGAAACATGCATCAAACAGAAGCGATTTCAGAATCTCTTAAGTGTTTGATTGTATTGGTATTTAATATAGCTTGATCCACAATAAGATTTTGTTGCTATGTTAAAATGCTAAAAAAGCTGTAATGCATTTGTATTTATTAGATTTCATCATATAAAATAGAGCTTTATTCTCTCTTTTCTTGGAACACTTATAAAGCAAAGGATTCTTATTTTGCCAAAATGCTTGAAGATAGTACTTTTGGAAGATAATATTTTGTCAGAAAATTTCAACAAAGTATTCAAAATGTTTCAAAATTTCAATATGAAAACTAGGAATATTGAGATTATCATGAATACTGTTTAGTAAACTGATGTGGATTTTTTTTTTTGTTGTTCATTCCATAACTTCTTGTAAGTGCTTTGTGTAGCTTTATTGTTTTGATTTGATTGAAGGATTGCTGCATTCTGCTGTGCTGGTTACTTAATAATGATTGTTAGAGCATTTACTTCAAAGATTTAAAAAAAAAAAAAAGGCAAAAGCAAATCCATGTACCCCAAAATTCTAAAATTTTATAAAAAGAAAAAAAGAAAAGTAGAATGCCTAACATTCACAAAACATAAGTGTTTTTCCCACCCCATTTTCAGATCTGTGTATTTAATGACCGACTTGTTATGATGTGTCTAAATATTGTAAAATGCCCTGTATGTTCACACTGAAATCTCGTAACTTCAAAGCAGCTACACAACTTTTTTTTATATTAGCAAAGTTATTGTCAATGTCAAAAAGTCATCAAAAAACTTTGAAATTAAATTACAGCTTTTGCATTTTGACATTTAAAACATGTTGCTTAGTATTCTGACTAGTTTCATAACCCATATGAACTGTACAGTATGCTTTTGTTTAAGCAGTTGTAGCCATTTTTAGTAACCATTTATACACTGAGAAACTGCATTTTCTAGTTTGCAAAGTAATAGCTCGTTTTCTGTGTCCCGAGGCAATTAATTAAAACTGTTTAAGTGTGATAGTGAGAGTTAACATTGTTTAAACATAATAGTGTGAGTCAGTCTTATGGTGTTTGTAATAACAAGTTTCCACATCACTTTTTTTTTTTTTTTAAGCACCAATATGAATTTTTTTTTCATTGAAGAGTAAATCAACTGAACTGTTCCACTCTGCAAATGAATCAGCATTTCTTTTATAAGTAGCTTTTTCTAGTCTTAAGCAATTTATTTTTGTGAACTCCAAGTTGAGTTTCCTCTAAACGTCTTTCATCGTTAAAGCTTTAGTCCTGAACTTGCACTACTTCTTGAAATCATAGTCCTTACAAGAAGCTAAAGCATTTTTTGGCTATGTAAATGTATCCCTAAAGTTTATGTTACAAGACAAAAAGTGTTTAAGAAACAATTTCCTGTCTCCTATTTTATCTTCCTGTTAAATACTAATAAAAGACACTGTCCCGTGCTGTCAAATATCTGGACTTGGTGAGGAATTTTTGTTCCCTTACCACAGATGTCTGTTTTCCAGGTCATCTCTAAAGTGACTATTCTGACCTTCTTTTGGGTGTACTTCTATAGGTTAATTTATTGGCAATATAACCCTGTATTAAATGATGACCTTAACATTTTTTAAGTGTATACAAATTTATGTATGTGCGTGTACATGTGCATGTGTGCACACATCACAGACAGTTTAATTCAAGTACCTTTTTGTCATGCAACCATCCATCCCTAGTATCTTTGAATACATTGGCTTATTTCAGTTAAATTTGACAGAGGATAATCATCTTGAATAATAAATCCTGTAAATTTCATGAAAATCAGTAGCCAGCAAGAGAAGAGAGCCTACTAGCACCCTTGTTACGAAAAAGACTGAAGAAGCCACAAAAGACAGCTGGAATGAGTACTCTAAATCCAGGAAAATGGGGCATTTAGAGCTTGCAACTCCAAGTTGCCACGTAATCTAGTCATAAGACAAAAGTTCCAAGGATTTAATCATTTGTGCTCCTCACAGAGCTACTTACCCCTTTTTCTGAAAAAGTGTGTTTACTGTTCTGATATTCTTTGTTGAGATGTTTTATTCAAGTTTTGGGAAGACGGTCTTCTATGGAGTGAAACATGACAGTGTATTTCCTATCATGTTATAGGACTTCATTTACTGTTCTTCAGTCTTTACCAGTTACAGAAACAAGCTGTCTAGCAATGACAACTCCAAGATAAATGAAATGCTGTCTCATTTATTGGCTGATTTATTTATGCTCTGAGCCTTTCTCGCAGTAGATGATAACTTTTTTTGTTTGTAACAGACTACTAGATGGGAATGGCAATGGCCATTCTTTGAAGGAGGTGCTCGAACAGGTTTTGACTTAGCGTGAGGCATACTTCACTGCCGTTGCTGGGATGTGAAAGCAAGTTGTCTCACTGGTATTTTATTTCATGTTGTACCTATTCGAAAGTAGAAGAATAGGTCACAGTCTATTCTTGTGGAGCCCTGAATAGTAAAATGGCCAGCAGATAAAAGGATGTAGCAAAGAAGCTTGCTTTTCAGGGAAAAGATGAATTTTCATAGAATTTCTTTTCTCAGAATGACCAGAAAGCCTGAAGTTTTGTTAACATTGATTCCTACTCATTTTCCTCACAGTCTTTTCTGATGCTCCAAGTTATTTTTTTCCCCTCTAAGAAAAGTAACTTCTGTGTGAGTGAAGTATGTTTCTCATTGTATCTCAAAGTTCACATTTTGTTTGCAGATAAGATGGTTTGTATGTTTATCGTTCATTATATTGTTTATATGTATGTGTTGTCTATTTCAGCAGTGAGGTGATTTTTTTTTTAAATTAACTAGCTAACCTTTATGGAGGAGAGGGTGAAGAAGGAAAACAGACACTTACTTAAAACTTGGCCATTTCCAAGACCAGTTATTAGAACAACAACAAAATTGATCTCCCAGTAAGTCTTACCTCTTTATGGGATACAAAGCTGGCATTGTAGGAGCATAAGTCTAACTAGAATTCTGCAAGTGTGTGCTTAGTGCATTGGCTGCATTTTTGGTAACAACTGGACATTTGCTTCTGGGTCTTTGCTTCCTATCACAAGTTATATTTAAAAGATTATCCAGGTAGCTTCTGAATGTCTCTATATGGGAGGTTTACCAGCAGTGAGCCTTGGACAACAGTCTCCTGCTGGTGCTGTCCATTGAAGCACGGTTGAACTGTGTTCTAGCCCCTCAAAAATTCTCAATGTATAGCAGTTTGAACAGTTAGTCGTTCCCTTCGGCACCTCGATTGTTTCCAGATACAGCAGCAGAAAAATGATGCTTTGTTTCCCAAGGGTATTAGAAAACTGGCAACTCAGTTCTCAGCTGTCATGGTGGGAGGTGTGATGGGAAGGAAATTCAGAATCCTGGAAAAGTTGACTTAGAGTCCATGTACAGGAATATAAATCAGAAAGCAAGCTGAAGCAATTTCTGAACTATAACAGAATCAACAAGGAAGGCTTTGCTGAGTTTAATAGAGCCAATTTTTTCTTCAGATTTCTCTGCTTGACTTCAGATAAACTACTTAGACCTTTGGCTGGTGTTAGAATGTTTCAGTTTGGGATCAAATAGCTATACTTGGCCCAAATTACTTCTGGACTTTGTCCAGAGACAATATTCTTTAGAGGTGTACTGAAATCACAGAAACAGCTTTCTCCCACTCCCAGTAGCAGACCAAAAAAATACTATGAGATGAATGAAACCACATGTTATCTGCCTCAGATCAAATTGATGTTACTTGCTCCTTCTCCTTGTCTTGGTTTTAGAGAATTTGGGGATGAATTGTGTAAAATTGTTTGCATGTCAGGAAGTTAATATTTAAAAAAAGAGGATTATCCCTGTTTACTGTCTTTTATATAGTTTTTCCACGTTGCATATGGATGGTGGGTTTCTTTTGGTGGGGTGAAGGAGGAATGTTCCTGATTTTGATCGCTTCCATTTGATATAGCATGTGTTCCAGTTAGCCTTCCCAAATTTATAGTAATTCTTATGTTAGCTTAAAGGAAGAGGCAGATTGTGTTCTCTTTCCATGCCATTTTTTGATTGGAGATGTGTACAGCAAAAAACTGTGATAAATGCATACACAGCTTCTCATGTCTGAGTAACTAATTATAGTTCAGGGGTTGAGAGTGACTGTTGAACGAGAGGTTTCATATTGGAAATGTCAAAAGAATATGAAAATAAGCATTCTGGGTTTTGTAATATTGACTCATATTATTCAGATTTCTTCTCTGCAATGTCCTTTTTTTGGCCATTCTAGTTTTAGCTTCTTCCTTCATGTCTTCTTAGAGTCAGCAGGAAGAATGTTGAACACACAAGGTACAGACTCCCTCTGTTATGATGTCTAACATGACAGTGCATTCCTATTAGGCCCAGCTCTGATGAGAAAACTGCTTAATTTCCATAGCCTGAAGCTGGAGAATGCCTACTAGAGGTGTAATACATAAATCTAGCACTTAACTTTAAATAACATGTTTTGAACTTGTGCAAACTATGCACATTTTTTTTTCTTCTTCCTCAATAGATTTCCAAAAGTGTAACAAGTGGTTAGAAACTTTATAATATGTTGTTATAGAATGGAAATTATCAGGCTACTCAAAATTTGGGCTTTATTTATAAATTACTCTGGACCAATAAATAAACCTGTACATACAGTTTTCACACACATTCTTTCAAAATTAAAATTCTGTAACTGCAGAATTAAGTTTATTTGGGAAGCTGTCACAAACAGCTTTGCAGCTGTATAGTTTTATGTTGTTTATTCTTGAGGGTCTTCAGAATAATTTCTGTATTGAGTTATTTAAAGTAGAGCACTTCTAAGTTCCTTAAGTGCTAGACTTTCTAAACATTTGACTATTTAGAAAATAGTGATGGGATTATTATTTCTACTGGTGCAGGTTGTTTTGTGAGATCTTTTGTTTTCCTGCTGTGGGAACAACAGGGCTTTGTCCCTGTAAACAGTTACCCAATGAAGTTGTTACTGGATTTGAATTTTTGTTTACAGATTAAACAGAAGTGAAAGAAGCTCAAAGCCTGCATTCCAAAACTGATGACTTCTTTTTTTTTTTTTTTTTTTTTTTTTGGGGGGGGGGGAGTGGAAATTGTACCGTTTAAAATATAGAAGAATAAATCTATTACTCTTGGTATTCACTGCAAGATATTTAAGCAGATAAACATTCTTTGAAAATCCTGTGAAGTTTTAGAAAAGATCTTTTGTAGTTTTTATTTATAAATTTGTATCTCTTTTCCTGAAGCTATGGTGAGCCCTGCATACTGTCATTCTTTTTCAATTGTAAACATAGTTTCGGTACTACCACTTTTGCACCAAACACTGTTCCTAAGCGACTGCTGACGTCAGTTGGTGCAGCACAAGAAGGTTTGTGTGTTTATCTGCTGTGGGCAGACTCTTAGAAAAGACGAAAGTATGTAACTAGATTAGGCCAAAGAGATTGCTGCTTTAAATAAGCATACATACTGTTTGCAATGTCATACTTTATTTTTTCTGTATTTTATTTTGATTAGCAGCTGTATCTTCTGTAGCATATGCCACAGTATCTAGTTTGCAGGAGACGGTACGGAGGGGTATATATTCTCTTTGCTATTGCTTTAAAGGGGTAGCCTTTTTTCTTCTTTTCTATAGCATAGTTAGAATGAGAATTTAAAAGGAGTATGTGTTGTAGCATAAAGCTTTCACATACCTGATCTCAAGATTAGAAATAGGACTATTAGAAATGAAAGCAGGCATACAATTTCCAGTTCAAGCGAAACATATTTACTTAGAGATTTTTGGCCAGAGTCTACACATTTGGAAAAACTGGAATGATACTCTTGGAATATTTTACTGCATGCCTTTGTGTCAAACAGAGTTGGAGTGGAGCTGGCTTAATGACCTTTGTGAATTTTTTTTGTCCTTGATTATACTTGCAGCACACCCACACTGAATAAAAATTACCTGTAGCAAAAACTCTTTGTATGAAAATCTTTTTATGAAAGTAAAGGAAATAGTAGTGGGACTGCAGTCATGGTAGGCCAAAGAGTGAAGCTAAAAAGTTTATAGGAAGTAGTAATACCGGATGTTTAATAAGGCAGGAAGAAAAATGACAAGCATAGAATCTCTTCTTTGGGTTGAAGAATAGAAGCAGCAACTTTCAGAACTAAATTAAAGCTGAGAACTATTGCTCCAAATTAACTTAGATTAAAATTGAAGAAAATGGCTGCAGGACATAGGAGGACATTAGCAAGCATAAAGGTGAAAAGGTCAGGCTAAATAAGGTCCACTTTGAATGTGGCTGTTGTGATGGTCTTGCTGGTCTTGAAGTCCACATCAGTCTTTTTACATTTGTACTGTTTGTACTTTGTACTGTCACATTGTGCTATCCAGTCTGGCCTTGAAAACCTTCAAGGATGGAGACTGCACAGCCTCTCTGGGCACTCTGCTTCACCTTGTCCCCCTGCTTGTGTGTCCTCATAGTGAGAAATTTTTTCCTTATGCCTTGTCTGAACTTCTCTTGTTTCAACGTTGCCTCTCATCTTCCCACTACACACCAGTGGGTACAGCCTGGCTTTGTTGTCTTGATGGCCTCCTATTAGACACTGGTAGGCTGCTGTTAGGTCCCCCCAAAAGCCATCGCTTCTCCAGATTGGATGAGCCCAGCTCCCCCAGCCTCTCCTCACAAGGTAGGTTCTCCAGTCCTGTAGTCATCTTGGTGTTCCTCTGCTGAACTTGCTCCATTTTATCGATGTCTTTCTTGTGTTGGGGAGCCCAAAACTGGATGTACTGTTCTGGGTATGGTCTCACAAGAGCTGAGCAGAGGGGGCAATCATTTCCCTTGGTCTAATGGCTGTGTTCCTGTCAATATAGACCAGCATACTGTTGGCCACCTTTGCTGCCAGGGCACACTCCAGGCTCGTGTTCAGCCCTTCATCCTTTTCAGAAGAGCAGCTCTCAGCCTGTATTGTTGCAGAGGACTCTTCCTTCCCAGGTGCAGGGCTTCGTGTATGTCTCTGTTGAATTTCATAATACTCCTGTTCACTCATTCCTCCAGCTTGTCTAGGTCCCTCTGGATGGCAGCCCTGCCCCTGCATGTACTGTCAATTTGGTATCATCTGTAAGCATATCTTGTAAACTTTCATTGTTCAGAAGAACATAGTGGGTTTTAATTCAGGTTAATGAAAGTTAAGTAGCTGCAGGTGCTATTACTCATTTGCCCTTACTGCTGCTGCTTCTAGGTCTTTATTGAATTTTCATTCCCTTTAACCATATTTTCTTATTGTAAGAATCTTTTCTCCAGCTTTCAATAGCAAAGGTAGAGTTAGGAAATGACATTTAATTCAGTAAACTGTTCTTAAACAGATGGTGAAGGTACTTGTGGGTTTCATTAGTATAAAAGGATAAAAATGGCTCAGATTAAGAGTTCATTTAGCTTAATTGTCTCTAATCTCTGATCTTTGTCTAAGGTCAAGTTTAACATCTGTTCTTATCAGTTAAATATCTTTTACATCCTTGACTTGAAGATGTCATATTAAACAGATTTTTGGGACCAAAAGATGGGTTAGATCTTTTTCTATCCATCCTATGCATCTGCCTGTTATTGCAGTGTCTCCAGAAGCAGCACACCAAGGGAAAAAATCAATAAAAACAGTAATCGTAAGTTGCTGCTTATCATCTTCCCGTCCATTACAAGGGCTAATGTGCAATTAAATGCATTAAAGATCATGGGAGGAAAAAAAAGTAGCCATAATCAGAGGCCGATGGAAGGATAAAAATATAACATATGATACTCTTTTTTTTTCCCATACCACCTTTCTACACTCTCCCAACTTCCACCTGTTTTCAGCTCAGGGGCCTTCCTAATGGGGTTTAGCTATTTAGTTACAAGTGCCTGTTCAGTCTCCCCTTCAACTTATAGGCACTTCCTCCTTTGCCCAGTTTCCCCTTGAACTTACTTAAACTTCTTGCATCCACAACTTCCTTTGATAAGGCAGGTTACTTACTACCTGTTAGTGAAGAACTGCCTCTTTCTGTTTTGGACCTGGCTCGTCCTCGCTCTTTCTAATGGCTTCTGGTTCTTGGGCTGTAAAAAAAGTAGTCTGTTGAGTTTAACTTTCTACTGACCAGTTCCGTGGGCAGAATTTGTAACAATCATGAGTTCAGTGTAGCAATATACATGACATCTAGCAGTGACAATAACTAATTTGTTTAAAAATTATTTTAAGGTGATTTTAGAGACCAGCTTGATGTGTCAAAATTCATGACTTTGTATATTCTTAGACTGAATATATTGCAGTAATACATAGTTTTGCTGTTTCCTGGAGGTTGATAACTGTCTGCCATTAGCCTTTTTTGTTGCAGGATGATGCCACTCAAAGTTCTGGCCAACGATAGCAGATGTTCTTGTGCAAAACACCCAGAAACAAATGAACAGCAGAAAAATCCGCTCACTGAGAAATGATACCATGCTATTACATTCATTTGCTTTTGCAGGGGAAAGTTGTTGATTCTGTGTTGTGTGAGATCAGTTGGAATTACTATAACTGTCTTTGCATACTTACAGAGAAATGGCTGCATCTTGGACATAGGGTTTGGGTTTTTACAAGTATTTGTTCTGCAGGTTCTGCTCTTGTTCACAGAGAGCAAACTTCATATGTTTTTGTAAATAAATTGATTATTCAAAAAATTATCCTTTCAGTGTCACTGACTTCAAAAGGCAGCCACAGCAGAGATCCCAAAATACAGTTTTATAGACAGAGAAAAGGTAATTCTTTCATTGTTAGGTCATGTGTTAACTGTAAAAATAATAATAAATAATTTTTAAAAAAGTAACTCATTGTTTATGACTTATGATCTTACAACAGTCCTATTTCAAATTTTAAAAGCTGTTGCTTTGGGATACTATACAAAATATATTGAATTTCTATAATGAGTTTTTAAAAAATGAACCTGTTTAATTTGTTAAACAGTTTAAACAGTTACTATAATCTCTCCTTGAATTAAGAGTATAAAATATTAAAATGAAATTTTCAAGAACACCTGTGGCTTAACTATAATTATCTTAAATTGAGACAAAGCAACAGGCTTTTATTACATTTCCTAATTGCAGTACAACCTATAGCAACCATTCTTGTCTCAGGTTTCTTAGTTACCATCCTGTATGTTCTATTAGTTTGTGAAATTGTAACTGGGCTCTGATCCAAAAACTTCTTTCTGTAAATTTATAATAGACAAACTGAGAAACATTTCCCTCTAGACTTGCAAGAAATACTCATGCTGGTTCTTTATAACTTTTTGATAAGTTATTTTCTGGATTATTTTTAGAAGTCCAGTGTTACTTTTCGAAAAGTTACATTTTCAGTGCAGTGTCATAATAAATTAAAGCTGCATTATTTTATCATCTAGGCTTTTTTCATAGGTTTTCAATACATCTTAAACTGGCAACCACAATTTTAAAACTCTGAAACACAGTGTAGAGTCAACAGAACTTTTCAGAGCTCTTTTGCTCATTTGCATAGGAAAATTAAGTTTTAATATGGAAATGGAATCAATTGGGAAGATGTGTGATGTTAGTATGAGGTGCTGGAAATGGAATAATCTTTCACTGATAATTGGCTAACAGTAAGATTTTGTTGTTTTGCTCATTGTTTATACAAAGATTATGAAAATACAAATTTGATCTAACTTTGGTCCTGTAAATTTCTCCTTCCTACTTTTCATTTGACTTTTGCTTTTATTCCAGATATAAAGTTAAACAAGTATAAAGCTAGTGTCTTCATAAATATCCTGAAAGGCTAGGAGACTTCAACAGATATAGCTTGATTTTGGTTAGCATGTGTTATACAGCAATTAATAGGTAAGTTGGCTGATAAGGTGCATTTATAAAGTTACAAATCAAATCTATTTGCACATAAGTGGTGAAGATGCTTTTTGCCTCTGAGGCCCAGATTAAACACTTTTATGAGGGATAGTTCACAGATGGCTGCCAAAAAAAGGAAAGATTTGTAGATAAACTAGGCATGATGTCTGAAAGAATTAGTTTCAACTCAAATATGGTAATGCCTAATGTAGTCTTTGGAGGCAATTTGGACACATAGGCTTTATTTTATGATTTCCTTTTGAGTTGTTCTTTTTTGGAGGCAATCACTTCAACATTTTGTTCCTAGAGTGGATTCATAGCATGTTTTGTGAAATATTAGTTATTCTCTTTCTGCTCGTGGTAGCTTTGCCTCATTGCCCTATTTCAGAAACTGACCATTCTTTTTGGCCAAATAATTGGTTCTCCTACATGTTGTACAGCAGTGGTCCCCAAACTACTTGGGATGGCTAATGGTTACCGTCCCACTTTGGGTTACAGCAAGGGGAATTCCATCCCTGATGTAAAAATTAACTGTTTGTTAATATTTGGAGTTCTAACCCTAGCAGAAATGAGGCTTGAAATGGAAATTATCACAACAAGGGAAATAAAATTGGCAACTACTCCTTTTGGTATAAAGGTAAGATGGGGATACAGGATAACATTTATTCTTTCATAGAAAACATCTACTATTGACATATTATGACTCTATGACCTCTTGAGGTTCCTTTCAAATGGAATTATCCTAGAAGACTATGTACCTGTTGGTGTGAAATTTTGTGTAGACATAGCTAACTAGTTCAGGTACTGCTGAGGGCATGTTTGCAGTACCACATAATTCTTCTCAGGCTGTGAATCCTGGGAAAGGAGCTGAGCAAATATTTAAGTACTGAGTCAATGTTGAACTCCAGCCACTGTGGCTACTGAGCTATTACTACCTAACTTTTTTAGCTTGTATTTCTCTAAGAGTTTGTTATCATACTCCTTGCTAGCTTGTATGAATGAACTAGAAACATCTCAGTACCTTTAAGTACTACTCATAACTCTTCTGTCATTGTAGAAATAGGCTATACAACTTCGTATGTCCCATCTTTCCTTTCTTGGGATTTAAACTTGCAAAAAAGAGAGGTCCTCATTACTTTAACCAGTACCTCAAACAGTCTGTTAGCTTACTGTGTTAATGTAAACTTATCAGCATGTATTAAATCTACGTTTCAAAAGGTGGTGGGAGCAGACTAAATGTTTAGTGTTCTGAAATACGCATTTTAGATGCCTGTAATGTGTTCTCACTGCATAGCACAGCAGTCATAGCAACTGTGTGTTCAAATCATATTATGCCTTTAAATATCATTGAAACCTGAAAAATTCTGCTAACATGATATAAATCTTAAGTTGCACTGATGTTTAACATAGCATTAAATCTTGTGAATTTTGGAGGAAAATGTTCATGTGCTTTAACGATATGTTGCAATGCTCTCTGACTGCAGCATTAGTTGCCTTTAATGTCAGTGACCGAACTCTTCAAAAATTAAAACCTCTTGTTGATATCTTTAATTTAGTTCTCTTGTCCCCACACTGGTATGAAACCTTTGTTGATTTTGGATGCTGCTGTTTAATGCTGCTGAAGTAATTCATGATAGAATGAGCTTTGAAGTATATTTTGCTTAAAAGCGTAAGTCTGTATCTTCCTTTAAAGAAGTGTGTTCTGTTTGGGAGAATTATCAGAAATTTGCACCTCTCAAACTGGAGAAAGAAGTGATACCATATGATTCTTGTCCTTTATTAGATTACATCAGCAAAGTATATTATATATAATGAATAAACAACATACCTGATTCACATTAGAATTTTTAAACTGTTTTACTCTGTAAGCACAAAATCTATTTTAAAATTCTCAGTTTGTGAATCATATCAAATTTTGTTGTCTTTCATAAACAGATTACAGGTAGATTTTGAACCCACTGATCTTTAGTTTAGCTGCTAGTACTTGAGCTAAAGAAATAATTCTGAAATCCCTCTGTAGACTTGTTCCTGAAGAAAGATTTGATGCATGTTTACTCAATTAATTAGTGAATCTTGGGGTTTTTTGTGAAGAACCATGCAGCAGAGGAACCCTGGACCCTGGAGTAGGAAAGGTGCTTGGATCACACAGCAAGCTGAGATTTCAGTGCTTAAACAGGTTAGCATCTGGTAAGGCCCTGCTAGATGTCACTCTCCTCCATTAGATTGAGGTGCTACAGTCTCTTTTGAGACTTTGATTTTGAAGCTTGTTAATAGCTTCATGAACTATTATAAGGGTTGAAGGAGCTGTTTGATGGACTGGACCACTAAGAAATCATTACTAAACATTCTGTAACAGAAAAATGTGCTTCTAAGGTCTACAAGAATTCCTCATTGCATCAGTAGTATACTGGATTTATGTTATAGGACTTTAAAAATTGGGTAGTCCCTTACACCAGGCTTTATCAAGAAAGTTAGAAATTAATAGTGGTATTATAGGTAGAAATATCACAGTAGAAAAGTTTGCAAAAACTATCTTACAAACCAGTCTGAACAAAAGAAAGAACAATATTTTTTACAGGTTGTCATCTATGTGTTTAATTAAGATTAGTGAAAATCTCACAAGTTTAAAGAATTAAGTCTAAAGATAATTGTAAATTGTTGGATATTGAGTGAGTTGGAGTTAATACCGATATTAATTTTAACTGCTAGATAATGAATGAGTTGCATTTCATGACAGTAAAAAAAAAAATCTTGGAAGCTAGAATGAGTATCTCTTCACGAAGCCATACTGTGCAATGTCAATACTGTCAAGAGTTATTACTGAATATTGAAGTAGATGGCTTATGTGAGTTAAAACAATAAATGTTTTGTGCAGATAATGTGAGTATGTCTTCAACTGAGTATACATATGAATAATTATGGAAACTCTTGCAGGCACTTTTCCATTCCTCTGCTGTCAGCTAAGAAATCAGATAAATAGCTAAGAATTTTTTAAAATGTTTCAACAAGACTTTTTCTCCCTTCAGAGATCTTGCATTTTGTGGCACCTTAAGAATTTTAAAACTACATTAATGAAATATATCTTTATGTAGATTGTTTAGATTTTGCATGAGGGTGGGGTGCTCACAGCCAATCAGAGAAACCAGAAAAGGAAAAGCAACTGTTAACTTCTTCCTAAGGAATATTTAGGATCTGCTTCAAAATAGCAATCAGAGACCATCTCTGTAATGATGATTGCAATGTCAGCAATCATTCAGAATTCATATTGGAGCAATGGAAACCAAAAGATCCGTTACACTTGTGCTCAGAAAAATTGTTACAATAAAAGGGGAAAGTAAATAAAGTAGAATCCCTGCAGGCAGCATAGAGACTATTCAAAGACATCATACTGGAAACTTGAGACAAATGCATGCCATTTATCAAAACAAGATATAAAGATAAAAAGAAAGATGCCATGATTAAACAGGTTGGTAAAAAAGGCTCATAGGAAAAAGTAAGCATTCCTGAAAAAAGTTGAGCTTGTATCTAGAACAGGCAGGTTAAATGTAATAGTCCAAGGCAGATCAAAAATAATCTGAAGAGCAACTTGTAGACAATAGAAAAAATTATTAATAATATTTGTACAAATGCATTAGAAGCTTGAAGCCTCCCAGAATGCCTGTAGGACTGGTAGGTTCTCAGAAATAGAAGGAGCATCCATATAAGATGGGGCCACAGCAGGAAAAGAAAAGATTCTTTTTGATAACGTCTACTGTGGGAGAACCTGGAGAAAATTCCTATGCTGGAAGTTTACAGGCAATGTTTCAGAGGGTTTAAGTCAAATTTAAGTGTTGTAAGAGAAACTTGTTAAAGGAAAAACAGCAAAATGTCAGGACCAGATAGCGCATGCCCAAGGTTCTTGTGAAACTTGAGATGAAACAACCAAATTGCTGAATGTAATGTGTGGCTTTTTACTTAAAATTGATTAGGTCCCAGCTGACTGCAAGTTGGCCGATGTCATGTCACTTTATGAAAGTTCCCAGGAGAGCTCTAACGAACTGTTGGCCAATAATCATCACTTTCATAGCAGGCAAATTGGTAGAAATCATAACAAACATTAACACTGCTCACTTCAGAGAAAGGTGATGTTTTGGGGAAGAGTCAACACTGCTTTTGTTAGTGAGTCTTGCATCAAACAAACTTACGAGAATTTTTTGAAGGAACCAGCAAGTTTCTAGATAGTAAAGATCCATCTGATACAGTCTGCTTGGATTTCTAAAAGGCAAGTTTGGAAAAGGGAAAAGAAAGAGGTAACAGAGCTAATTAAAGCTATTGGAAACCCTTTCATACAAGGCACTATGAGGGCTGCTATGGGGAAAGTTAACTTCATTCCAGCCAGACTCAATACAGTGGGCTGTGACTGCAGCATGGAAGAAGATGGCTATAGGGAGGATTTCACAGTGGTCTGTGAAATCATGAATGGCAGAGAAAACCGTAAGAGACTAGGGGTATCAGATGTTTGAGCCTGCTTGAGATGGTGTGTATTTTAAGCTATGAAACTTCTTTCAATAAGACATTGCAGATGCCAGAAGTTTAAGGAAGAAAATTCATTGAGAGCTATTAAATACAGTGCCACTTTGAGGAAGCACTTGAGCTGCAGATTGCTGGATACTGGGAAGGTTCGGGAGAACAGATTTTTTATTTCTCTGTAGGAATCTTCAGTTGACTTGTCAAAGACAGGAAACTAGGGTAGGGAGGTTTGTGGTCTGATCCAGTGTAGCTAGTTTATATTCTTGTTTAAACCAGTTGGACAATGTTTGTTACTTCTTTTGTAATTTAAGTGGGTATTCTTGACTGCAATTGCATACAGAAGAGGAGGGAAGAAAGGTAAATTAACGGTTTTAAAGTCATAATCTGCTGGGTGTTTTTTTTTCATTTAATCAGAGATTTTGATGTTAATAAACTTAATTATGTTTTTTTGAACTTACGTGAATGAAAATAATAGTAGCCAAATTCCCAATATAAACCTACCTTTTAACATAATTATAAAGAATCTTTTGGCTTGCATCCCTAATGATTAATAACTAACTTTTGTCTCAGAGCAAACTTGAATTCAAAAGGCTACATTGTTATCTGTTACTGTAAATTTGCTACAGAATTCTGTTAATACTTTTACAAAATATTATTCTGTAGATCCAAGTTCTAAATCTAATGTTTAATTTTGCCAAATGTTCCCCCTCTTGGTATTTAATCATGTTTTTTTCTTTTATCTTCATTGGTTTACAATCTCTGCATAACCCGAACCATGAAGAACTTTTAGGGAAAAAATGAAAGTTACTTTCTTCCAGTTAGTGTTCTCAGAAATTGATTCTGAATATTTATACTGTTTGTGCACCTTCCACTTTTTGTCACCTGAATTACCAGTTATTAGGAGTTTGAGGAACTGGAAGAATCTGATTTGATTGGAATGCCAAAGGCAGGGGCAGCTGATGTATGTGACAGCAAGTATTGATACAGGAGTTGCTTTTATTTGATGTATTTTGTTAGCATGAATGCATGGAGTCCCTCTTGAGGAACTCAAATTACAAGTACCTAAAGCTCATTTTTATACAATGCTATAGGTCATGAAAATGTAAAACCTGGACTGAATATAGACATAATTGAGTAGAAATTTGTATGGTTTATTTTTTAGCTCTGCACATAGGAGGAGAACATTTGTTAGGTTAGATAATAGAGTTCTGAAGTGAAGTCAAACTTTTGTTAAGCCTGTCTAGCCAAAACTGATTAGTAAATTGATTTCTAAATTATAATCTAACTTGTCTTCGCCTCCGTTTTCCAAAATGAAAACTACTAACTTAGCACGTAGACTAAACTTACTTTATTCTCTCTTTCCTTTTTCTTTCATTGGTTTAAGACCAATGTTGTTTCAAACTCCTATGTTGTAGGACAAGACTGGAAATTGAGGAGAAATGGCCTTTATGGTAAGGATGCGTGTATTGTTATCTTTGTGAAAATCTGCTCTCAGATCAGCTATATTTTTAAAAATTGTATTTTGCATATGCTCAATAAAACTTCTTTTATCTTTATAGCACAGTACCTGAAGATTCCACCATAATGTGTACGATCCTATCTGAAGTGGACTTGGCCTATAGTTTCAGCTCTGAGCTTGGGCTGTGCCCCAGAACAGAACAGGAGGATGGTTTCTTCTGTGCTTTGTCTCTCCCTTGCCTTGTCTTGCCTGATTTGATTGCAATAGGGATAAGAACTGGATGTGGGTGTGGGGAAGAAAATAAGTTAAAATGTTTTGGTAAGCAGAAGGGAAGAAGTTGGGACTGAAGGAGAGGAGGTTCAAATGGTGGTTTGAACTTGAATGAGAATGGGATAATTTTATGTCTGGAGTAATGAGATTGACATGCTAGACAAGGAGGTTATGATGAGAAGCTTGAGAAGTAAACATAGCTGGAGATACCTGAAGAATGAAACTGGAATAAGGAGGTAAGGGATGGGTCTGGATTAATGCTGGAAGGGACAGGGCTGTAAATCTTGTATTCGAGAGAACAAACAGAAGTTTGTGCCTGCTGAGGAACATTGCAATCAGGAGCCTGAATGACACCATCTCCCTCTGCTGCAAGCAAGCACCTGAGAAAGGCTCTTAGTGCTTTCTAATATTCATCTGAATAAAAGATTCTAACCTGACTTCTACCATTGCTTGCTCCAATGGGACAGATCTTCTGGTGGCTTGTCACTCCTTCAGTGTGATGACATATGATGGAATTTGGGAGTTTTGGTTTGCTTTCTTGAGAACAATTAGGCAGTGGCAGCTAAAACAGCTAAAATGGGCTGTGTTTCTGAAGGAATTAAAAAATTAAATAATTCTGGAAATAAAAGTGCCTATGATTTTGCAAGTTCTAATTATATTAATTCCATACACCTTTCCTGTCCCGCCCTGCCCTCCAAATCCTGAAATTTATGGTGCATCACAGTGAATAATGAGAGATTTTTTTGTTTTGTTTCTCACTGTAGTTCTCAGTTCTCCGTGCCCCCAAATAAATGTAAAGAATGAGTCAGAAGTCAGAAAAAAAAAAAGAGATGGGCTTAGGCTTGAGGCAGTTGAACATTAGATTGGAGAACTGAGGTTTATTCTGACTTTGTCAATGAAATTTCTTTGTGTGTGCGAGATCCTTGGTGAGTCACTAAAATCTAACTTTTCCCAAGTGGTTACTAATTGTATGTGTGTTTTTTGGTTTGTTCTTTTGATTTTTTTTCCGAGACCATGGATCTGATTTGCCGTAATGGTAACCACTCTTTGCTGTAGCCAAAGACTATCAACTGTACTTTGAATACCTAAAAATCTGTGTAAGTGGTGAAAGAAACTGAACGTTCAGTTAGACATTCAAATTTAGCAAGATTATTTTTAATTAATTTTTTTTTATCTGAGTTACTAATCAGTAAAGTACTCCAATATTTTACAAGCATTTTGTAACTAGTTTTGCAAGAATGTTTGTGAATATTCAGGTAAGCATACCAAAGCCAGAGGAAGTAAAAAAAAATTGTTGAGTGGTTTTGAACTCCATTCAGCAAGTATGGGGCCATACACTGACAATAAAGAAGCAGTGTACTGTGCTTTTTCTGTGGACCTGATCCATTGTCTTTCAAGTGTGGCAACTCACACTCGCTTTATTCCTTGTTGACGGACAAAATTTCTATCTCATTTGCCCATCTGTAAATCCCTTAAAACTAAGTCTTGTTAGTATATTGACAATGAGTGTGTTTACTTCTTTTTCTATTTATACACACATTAGCGTGGTATTTTCTAAACATAATTATTGCATCAAACTTGAGGCTACCTTATGAGACTGAGACTTTCACAGAGATCCATTTTCTACATTGAATTTTGAAAAATGCTTTCCATTCGCTTGAATAAGTGATGACGAACTACTTACATGCATCACCAGAAAGGAATGTGACAGCTAATTAATTGTTCTGCTGCAATAGAACAAGTTCTGTCAGTCATGAATTTAAATTTTTGTTTATAATACATCAGCACGTGGCAGTGGTACTGTGATCCTAAAACATTAACCACAATATTTTTAATGTCTAGAACACTATGAGTACTGCTTATATACTATACAACTCTATAACAAATATATATATGTATATTATACTATACATTACTGTATAACAGATTTTTGTATATTTCAATTCAAATATTGGAGTTTTATGTACAGTAAAGCACTCTGATGCTTTTAAGAAACCTGCATTTATGCTTCGGAGTTTTGCGGGAAATGTTACAATACTAATAGCCCTCAATTCACTTCCGTTGTACATGATTATGATAAAGCCTTTCCTTTTCCAGCAATCATTTATCTTTTCTCCAGGTACAGGCTGGATGTCTTCAGAGAAAATAATCAGTGTAGATAATTAGAGATATGCAATAAATTCTATAGTTGCTAAGACTTTTTAAGAGCTAGGCCTTGTTTTGTTTCAGGGTTGAAAGTATGATGAGAAGGGATCATTTTGTGGTTGTAATAGCTGAATGACAAAGAATCTTTGCCTGATAGTGTTGTTATGCTGATAACCAGTCTATTTCAATTGTCTTTCTGTCTTGGTCTGTCTTTAAAATATTTATCATAATGCTTTCATCTGTCTTGGAGAAGATGGAGAAGGTTGGTTTTTTTTAAATAACATTATAGAAAACTCATTAGAAAATTAATTTGTATTCTATTCAGTTTGGAAGGTTTATGGTAAAGAACATATGAGGTCACACTAAATGTGTGGAAGAGAAAGAAATACTGAATTGTTTCCTTACTTAAAATGGTCTAAGTTAACCTTTTATCCCATAATCATTTAGATGTGTGGGTGGGTATGTTACTATGGCTTGGCTAGTTTATGATACATCAGCTGTTCTGCAGTAATTGCCGATGGATTTGCTTTTATTTCCAGTGTAGTAATGCAGTCCCAGGGTATTTTCTCTGAGGGGTGATAACTTGAAGTATTTTGTTTTTTAAAAACAGTAAGAGGCTTCAGGTGGAGCAGCTGAAAAGTAGCAGCTTGCACCACACGAATTGCCTAATGGATGGGTCTGAGAGGGCCTAATGGTTAGAAAAATGTCCCACTTCACAGGGGTAGATTCAATTCTACGTGAAACTGCAGCAATTCTCATATCTTGAGTCATGCATTATCAACCTATTTCTACCAGTTGAGAAACCAGGTAATTCACATTTCCTGGAGTTAAGAGGCGTATATATTGAGAGCTTTGGATTTATCAGATTGCTTCAAAAGATTATAATAATTTTAGTGCTTTTATTACTTTATTCATAACTTCCATGAGTTTACTTTGCACTTTCTTTACAATACTACAAAGAAATTTGGGCTACAGCTTGCACAGCACATGTGAGAATGTTAAATGGGTTGGTTTAATTTATTACAACATTAATATTAGGAATCTCAGCATTTATCTTTGCTTTGAGTTCAGGTTCAGTTAACATAATTTCTATCCCCTTGATTTGACCCAATAGTTTCACATGCTGACTGACAGTTTTAAACTGATGATAAACGTCTCTTGAGCTGTTTTTTTCTTCGGAATATTTCACCATTTTACATATATTCTGAAGATTTAGGTTAAAATTGCTGAAGTCCAACGAATATCTAGTTGGAGAGCTGTCTCCACTGCTGTGGCAGGCAATTTCTGTCATTTACTCCAGTGGCATCCGAGTTTTTCTAAACTGTGATTGAAAAACAGTCTCCCAGCCTTTCACTGCCTATATTGGTGTAAACATGCTGTTCAGAATGACAGATTTTATCTGCTCACTATGTAGTGTGCTGATTTCTCAGCAGTTTAACTTCTTTTCCTTTCCCACCAGCCTGTAGCAATTTGGTTCAAGCATTTGCATATTAATAGTATAAAAAAAGTCATATTTGCATCTTTTACCACCAGTAATCGTTTTCTATACAGACTGATGATGCAGTAATGAACCAGTTATGAGAGGGCAACTCATGAATATAAATAGTCCCATTTTACAAGTATTTTGCCAAGGTCAGTAGGAGAGAGGAGGGAGGTCAGAAGTAGCTTCTTAGTCACAATCACATCTGGAGCTGAAACAAACTCTTTCTTTGTCTGTAGAAATCTGGCAGTGTTTTAGGGTTGCCAGAGTTTAGATGCTAAAATCTGGGACAATGGCAGAGAACTAAACTGTACATACATAGATTAACTGTGCATGGAAAGTACAATTTATCTGCATAATAACCACTTTTTCTGGATGCCCCGTAGCCTTGATTTCTACATGTTTGGAAAAACAACTGTTACCACAGAAATACAGGAAAAGCCATACCCTATATGCTTTTCATAAGGCATTGGATTTGACCACTAGAACATAACATCTTAATTTTACAGGACATCTGGTAATCCTGTGAGGTTCAGTCCGCATTTTTCCCTCATCACAGAAGAAATATTAATGCATCAGCAGAAGCATTCTTTGGATACAGTGATTATTGTTCAAGATAGCAGTACTGGCACTTGGTTTTGACCTCTAAACTTGTTTCTGCTTGGCAGTGGCTTTCGGTATTGTCCAAGTGCAGACTGGTGTCTTCTCAAAGAAAAAATATTTTTGTTTTCTCTTATCTGTCAATCTGTCCACTTAAGTAGTCTCTGTTATCATAATATTATAAAATGCAACTCACAAATTGCCTCTGAGTGGGGAAAAAAACCCCCCATGTCTGCAAGTTCCAAAAAGGGTGGTGCTTATGTGATTCTTTTTGCAGTTTCTCAGTTTAATACTGGATTTTAAGGAAACTGTCTTGGGAAGGCAAGCTCTTCAGGGAAAGAGGGCACAGGTAGTCTTAAAAAAAATTTAGCAACTCAAGAGGACAAAAAGGTTATATTATTGCCACAAAGAACACCACAGCCAAGGGACGTGGTGGTTGGCGCTTTCGAGAAAGTACTTTCCAGCCAAAATAGTCTCTTTTTTTATGTATACAGCAGTTATTTTTCTTCCATATCCAACATGTCAAACTGATGGAGTACATAAACTTTTTCTATAATTACTGACCAATCTTGTAGTTTCACTGAACAAATATTTTATATTTGGCAGTCATTATACATAACCAGTCTAGAATAATGCCATAAAGAGGAATCACTGAATATATGCTTGAGGAGTGAGATCATCGACCCGTAGCTATCAGCTGATGAATAAAGCAAGCATTGTTTCCTCATGCCCCCTGAAACATTCCCACAGGTTTGAAGTACTGTTTGGATACGGGACTTACCACTTTCCAAATTCAAGGCCTTTTATGTTACAGTTCAGCATAAAACTGTGGTGCCATATAGATTTGGGAAACTTGAAGTACTTTTACATTACCTAATGGCCATGCTGATATATGTCTGAAATGACAGAGCTGTGGTAAAAGGTTTTAAATGTGTTTAGTTTTTTCTGCTGCAGCAGATGAGGAATGGTTCATAATCTGCTGTTATCTGAGCTGGAGTGAAGGCAGGAGCAGCATTAGCTTCCTGTGGTCATCATCTGCCCAGTGCAGTAGCGTTAGCACATTACTGATGAGTCCAGAGAGAGCATTAAGCTACTTGAGTTATTTGATTTCTGGTATCTCAGATAGCTTGTCAGAATGGTAGCTTGAAAATAGGATACATCCTTAGATCTTTAGAAGTTTCAAATGATAACGCTGTTTGAATTTAGTGGTCAGTAGTTGCATATAAGGTTATGACCAGCATGGATATTATAGCATGGTGCTAGCCTCAGTAATATCAGAAGGTGTGAGCATTTTGAAGTAGGAAAGCTTTTCAGGAACTGCTTTGGGACGGGCATTATTAGCCTGCTTCCAAAAAGGTTCATTCACAATGATGAAAAAGCCATAGTGTGAACCATGTGGATCTAGTAACTATAAGCCATCAAGTAATTTTTTTTAAAAACTATTTTGGATCAATGCAACAAATAGTGGAAGAGGAATGGTGGAAGGAGGTACTGGAATTTTTTATTAAAATTAAGAAATTGATGATGGAGAAATCGGCCTGTAGGCTTTTTCTGTATATTTTCATGCCACTGGAAATACCTATTGGTTGCATTTGTTTTGTGTTTTAATAGTGAGTATTTATATACTCCCTTTTTTATTTCAAAATGTAATGCCTGGTATAGAAAAGCAAACAAGGCAAAAAGCTCCTATTCAAGCAATATATATATATATATCAGTGGTGTGACCTCTTAAGTGGTGTGTCGCTATCCCCCCAAAAGATCATAACTAAGAAATCAATTTCTATCCTAATTCTAAAGTTATTCAGTGTGTTCAGGTGTGGACATACAAGCAAATTATTATAACTTTTCCACAAAATTATATGATGAAAGGAAAAAATATTGGAACTCGCTCAAAATTTTAAAAATCTGTTTGATCTCATCTGGGACTACAGACTTGTTGTGCACCAATCTTAATTGTGCAGTTCACAGAATCACACAATGGTTGAGGTTGGACAGGACCTCTGAAGGTCATCTGCTCCAACTCCCCTGCTCAAGCAGGGCCACCTAGCGCCAGTTGCCCAGGACCATGTCCAGATAGTAAATGACGGCCAGAATTGAATGTAGCTTTTTGTCTGGGAAAAATAATAATAGGAAAGCTATTCTTGTTGTGGATTTTTCTATAATAGACTAAAGATTTTATTCTGTTCATTATTTCTTATGAAGACCAAACATAACATAGGTAGAAAAACTAGCAGAATTACTAAATATTTTCAATCTGTATTTTAAGAATTAATAATTTTCTGTTGTTGTTGCTCTATTTTAGGAAGATTGTGCAACTCAAGACATACAAAAAATATAGCTAAACTTGTAGATTTTTTAAAATATATTGGCTATTACATTGAAAAACTAACTGATAAAATTTATTCAACTGGTTTCTATTGAAATGTGATAGTGAGGCTTAAAATGTGTCATTGTAGAATAAAGTTAATTTCTGACATAATACTTTTGACCTTCCTCAGTTTGTAGCACTTTGATTTTCCAGCAAATGTCTTTGTCATTGTTTTTAACTTCTTTAAACATAGAAGTACTCATCGGGGAGGGGGGGTGGGTGTAAAAAAAGTAAAAAAAAAAAAGGAGCTTAGCATTATTATAGATAAAAAATATTGGTAAAAATATATAATATAGATAAAAAATAAAGAAAATAATTCTTTAGTCATTTTATACACTTAAGTTGTATTGTTACATGTGAATCATGTAACTTTCTTTTCACTTTTCAAGTTAAACTTGATCCTTTCTCAAATGGACTTCATTACAAAAACTTACTCTTTTTAGAGATTATACAAACCACATTTATATTGCATAAAAATGCATTTTCTTTTCTTTAGTTATTATACAAAATGATTATTTATGGGTTGAAACTGCCCATAAAATCAGAAGTACTGTGAGGTGGAATGGAAAATTTCATAGCTGTGCCCTGGTATGGCTGACTAAAAATGTTCTTATGGCCCTTCAAGCGCTTGTAGTATGTTAGTGTCTGACAAATGGCTTCTTGTTTGTTAGATGGTCTAAAATGGTCACTCCTCAGCTTATACTTCATGATTCTATTACTGCTGTTACTTTGTTAAGTAAATGGCAGGCCTCAATATATGCATTTCTGTCCTGTCAGGTTCACTTGCCGTTCCTGGCAAATGTTTATACTATCTGTATAAATAATGAAGTAATAGCATGCCTATAGGAGGTTTTTCTAAAGTCAGTTATTAGTTGGGTAAATCTTGTGTCATAAAAGTTTGTAGAGTTATTATCTATCTAAATATTTTTTAAAGGTTTTGATTGTTTTTGTTTCATTTCTTAAAGGTGGCAAATGCATTTGTAAGTATTGACAGTGCACCTTGTATCAAAAAGTATTAAGGCTTACAAAGCTAAATTTAGGATGATACAAGTAACAAAACTGTACTGTGGCTGAGGCTGGAGATGGCTATTGTCCTTATCTGAATCTGAGGGGTAACTGCATGGCCTCAGCATTTCTGTGTGATATGGGAATAGAAAGATGGTGCAGTGTCAGGAGAGAGACTGCAGCTCCTTTGCATCCCTTAAATGTTCCTGGGGCGGTTGAGTGACACTTTATCATGTCATTCACAATTTTTACATTCTAGGTTCATGCAATAGATAGATTTAAACTTTGTATTTCATTTTTTAGAAATTAGTAGAGCAATTCCTGTAGAGGAAGAAGTATGTTTATTCAGTAAATAGTATTGGAGGTATAATAAGTATTTTAGCTCAGTTTTCAAAGGAAGTGAAGCTTATATGATTCTGCCTTGCAGGCAGAAAGGTGCAGGAGAGTGTTTGTGCTATCTGTATTTGCCTGTACATCTGTCCCCTCTTGCCTGCTAGCTTTTGAACCTGTTGCATCATTTCAAAAAAATTGATAGAGGAGTAGTTATTTTACTGATGATCCAGTTCCTATAAGCTTTGGGATTGTAGGTATTAAGGATTTCATTGTAGGCTTCTGTGTGAGCTCCACAACTTGATAGAGATTACCTGTGGGAGGAAGACCTCACAAACATTTTAAGTGCATGGCAATTTCAGTTTCAATTTAAATTTTTGGTGTATTTTTTTGACTGTTCCCTTTCGCTTTTTTACCATACAATATTTCATTAAATAAATTTTGGGGCATTCATATTGAATTTTCGGGATTTTTTAACTTTCTCACTTTAATAGTGAGCACTTTCTGAAAGATTTGCTAAAATTACGAGGAGCAGAGTTCCTTTCTGTAAATCTTTAACTACATTGCAGGTACCAAGTAATTAAGCAGGAGTTTCCCTTCTGCCTTGTTATCCTGAGGTTTCTACAGATGTGGAGTTCTTTATGGTTCTGTCTTACTCCAGCTGCTCCTTGTCTATTCTAAATGTGTCTTGTTGAACCAAGTAGCTTGTTTGAGTAGGTGCATGACTGTTATGTACATCTTTGAAGTTGTTTACATTGTTGGAATTAAAATTTACCAAACTAATTTTGATCTTATGATTTCTAATATGCTACTTTATTAAACATAGTTATAATGAATCTTTTTTATTTTTGCTACAAGTGCGAACAAATTACTAGGCTTTATGAATAATTGTATCTATTTTGGGGGCGAAGGAGAAAGTAAGAAGGTAGAGATGACTGATTTAGGTGTCTCCTCAGTTTTTCTAGTTTTTAAACCAAAACATAACTTTTATACACTTATTTGGGGAAGTAATGTTGGGATAGCGCTTGTAACAGAGGTGAAGTTGTATTCTTAATTTTAGAGTATCTTCTACTGTAGTGACAGTTGCCAAGCAGTGATACTGTAATAATATTTTGGCAAACAACTATTCCTGTTATGTTAGGAAACAAAACAGAAAACCACCACCAAATAAGGTGTAATTACATGTTTAATAATGCTTCTGTTTTAATTTTTCTATTATGCATGTAGATTAGTGTGTGTTTTCTTTATAAACCTGGAGATAGTCTCCTACTACACAGTTCTTCCAGTTAATCTGTCAAAATACAAAGTGTGGACTAATGTTTTTTAGCTCTAACATAGTCTGACTTTTTCCTGGTGAAGAGAAGGCCGCACCAGAGATTGAAACATGTGCAGACCTTAATTTTCATATATTTTGACAATTAGTGGAAACTTGCTGTGAACAAAAGAGCATTGAAAAAATTAATTTGATATCATACAACTGTCAAAACTTACTCAAATGTGCTCAGCTTGAATCTTGCTTGCTACCTGCCAAAAAAATAACCCTGGCTGCTTTTCAGTTCATGGCTGGAGAGGATTTCTTTATTACATTCTTAAATTATTAATTTTTTTAAAGAACAAAATATATGAAACTCAGATGGTAATATTTGAAAGAAGACAATATAAATAATATTTGTTTTAATTCCCTCATATAAGTAGGGTAAAATAATGTCACTTGTGTAAATAATTATTGACTGTCTTTTCTTGAGTAAGTACCCTGTGCTTTTTGAATGAAAGGTAGCATTGCATGAGTCTTGGGACTTAAGCAATTATTTAAGATATCTTCCTGCAATTTAAATATTGTCATTTGGTTTCATGTTTTTAAAAAACTTGCTAGCTTTTAGGTGAAATTTAATTTCCCACTTTATCTTGTGTAAAAGCTGATAAGAAGGAAGGATCACGTAGTGCTGCAGCATCCATACACTATAGTTGAATGCTGAGTTCCTTCAGGCTGTCTCATACTCTCTCAGCCCTGTTCTGAGCCCCAAGATTCAAAAATGCTTGCATAATTGGGTACTGTTTTGTGACTTATTAATTGCTCTCTTGGGTATATAGTTGCATGTGAGCCAGATTGGCTACTTTCCCAGCTTGCATCACTGGCAGCTGTTTTGCTTGAGGCAGATGGCTTGTAAGAGAAGCACCCGTAAATTAGGGCATTGCTACTTTTTTCAAACTGTTCTGTGAGAGAGAACCTGATGAGATGATGTTTCAAAGTGGTTTTTGTACACCCTGCTAAACTTCTTTGTAAGCGTCTAAATAGCACATTTTACAGTCATCTCTATTTTTTAAAAGAATTTTAGGGCAGTACAGACACTGCAATGTAGTCAGCATGAAAATATTAAATTATATTAAGAACCATTGGTGATGTTTTCTATATGAAAGAAAGTTCTAAAAAAAAAGAATTAATATCAGAAAGAGGGGACAGCCTTAATACCCTTTATATAATGAGAGTAAAAGCATTTTTAAGGGCAGTAGGTAGAGAGGAAATGGAATAATGCATGATAGGAAAACTTCAATGGTCTACTCAAGTATTTTAGTATTTTAGACATATTTGTGTGTAACATTTTTCTTCTGGACTTCGTGCTCACGGTTCCCATGTAGAAGTTTAATAGCTAGATTTCTAGAAAACTACTTTTAAGGAGTAGTATGAGACTTGTGCAATTTCCTTGTAGTTAAGAATTCTATTATTGTGCTTCTCCATCCATATGTTCATTCTGTAGGTGTACACATACTACTGCTTTGGAGACTGGACAATTTCTTGCATGAGCAGGATCCATGGGGACATACACACACACACAAACCTTGCCTTTCTATGTATCTCCACACCAGCATAAACCAAAAATCTCATCCTAGAATCGTTATTTCTTAAAACTACATAGCAATTTTAAGCCAGAGCAGTTTACTACTTTTGCTGTCTGTTTATTCTTTTGTTCCTGTACTGCTGTATTTTGTTAAAGCAAATTACTTCTGGTCTTTTCTAGTTTGTGCCTCAAAGATTCTTCTTTACTGTTGACAATGCCTGCAATCCTCCAGTGGGTTTTAAGAAGCACCTTTACTATAGAGACTGCTTCTGAAATTCATGTCTCTGTGTACACCTTTGCAATAAGGCATGCATTTGAGAAATGTGATGCTTGATTTGGACTCATACTCCAGGAAATAAAGGATTGTTAGAGGAAACATCAATAATTTCCTCCAGTGAAGTCCTAAGCTTTCACGCTCTGGTGGCAAGTTGGGAAGGTTTCTAAATCTAACTCAGGCCCAGTTAGGACATGCTATAAAGGAGGGAATAATAGGCTCTGAAAAAGAATTGGTCTCTAACCAAATTTAGCTCGGAGAAAATAGTTTTTCCTTCTTCCCTGGGGAAACAATTCTCTTAAGTTGAGCTGTGTCAGAGCTTTTGATCTACGATATTGGTCCAAGCTGCCTTTGTACATGGAATACTGTTAAATCTCTGTGTTTCATTGCCTTCTTGCCTTACTGTGAAGATGTACTTGGGAGCAGCTCTGCTTACAAACTGGCCACAGAACCAAAGTCTGTCTATCTTTATCATACTGTTATTTATAAATTGCTTTTTAGTTGTTAAAACATTTAAATAGTTTAGCTTTTGTGGTTATGACAGGTGCCTGTTGATTCCTCTCTCCCCTCCCCCCCCCCAATATTTTTAATTTTCTTGAAATGCCAGATTTGTTCATTTTACTACTGAGAGGAAATGCTGAAATGTAAAGGTGGTCTTCCTGCTCTGTTAAACTTGTTATATAATTCCTCTTTGTATGTGCAAAAGATATTGTAGCTATGTGCATATTCTTTTCAAGGAGAGAAGGAAGTTGGAATCTGAAGATAGAGATGAACTATCTCTTGCTGTAAGTGTTCAAATCAGAATTATTTTTTAAAATAACATTAATTTTGGGAGGATGGGTTTTCTGTGCTCCCACATACTCCATAGAGATGAGATGATTTAGAGCACTCCTAGTTAGGCTGCATATGACATAATCTAGAGCAAATATTTAAAACATTTATTCACACATACTCTCTTTCAACTAAAATTAGCTTCTGTGAAAAGACCCAGACATTCTCATAAGAAATAGGCTCTGGAGTAAACCAGTTGGTAGTTATGGGATGGGTGCAGAAATTACTACAGTCTGTTCTGTCCTATGTAAGTAAAGAATAAAAATAGTCCCTTTGGGCCTAATATTCCATAACTTTGACTGTGTGTATCCTGTTTTATCTTCTGCTGTTAAAGCTTAACTTGGCTGCTCTTACTTCTTCAGTGTTAAAGGAAACTTTCAGCAATTGGTGGCATAATTGAAGCACAGGAAACACAGGCAACTGTCATCATAGAGCTCCAAAGAAAGAAGAGTATCCTCCCTGTTTGTATTAACCTGGAGTTAGTAATAGGTCTTTAATGAGCATTACCATTTCTGACTGATACCTGCATAACTGTCTTCACTGACCAAGAAAGAACCACTGCATAGGTAGACCTGGAAAGATTCAAATCATAATGCTCTGAAGGAGAGAGGGGGTTGAAATAAAGGCAAACTGTTGTGTGGGTTTGGTTTATTTTTCTTGTAAAAATGTGAAAGCAGGAAAAAAAAAAACAAACAGCAAAGGCTGTTGGCAATTTTCAGGTGATTTGGGTTTGTTTTGTTTGGGTTTTTTTTTTTTTTTTAAAGTCTGTTTTTCTCAAAATTTGAGAGAGATTTTTGGTTGGTTGGTTTGTTTTTCCTGCCATCTACTTCCTACTGACTGATCTCTGGGTCAGAATCCCTGGTAATATGTATGGCAATTAGCCTATGTCTTGCTGATCTAATTGCCCTTATAGGCCAGCTGACTGTCCTTGGCAGAAACAAATACAAAAAAGTTAGACAGTATGAACAGATAGATTGAAGAGAGAGGATTAAAAAAAAAAAAAAAAAAAAAAAAAAAAAAAAAATGAAAAAAAAAAGGTATAAAAAAAAAAAAAAAAAAAGGAAAGGCAAAAAAGGTAGCATGGAAGAAATCATTCCTTCTTTCCATATATTTCTGACAAGGTTCTGTCAATCTGTTTTTGGATTTCTGAGTTTATGGCTGCCTGACTTTAATCTTTTGTTTGAAACATTTGATCTGTAAAGTATCTTTATTTTCAATAGCATCCATGACATATAAACTTGCATGTCAGTGATTTTCTTTCCAATTCCACTAGCATAAATAGAACTTTTTCTATATGAAATTTGTTTATTTCTGTCTTAAATACAGATTATTTGCTGTAATATAGTTGGAGTGAAGAGACAAATATTCTGTATCTACTTACCACTGCTTTTCAGGGGAATAAGATACTGGTTATTTTGGTTATCCTTACTTCAAAACATTCCTCCTTGAATATGAGAATTAAAATAGTTTAACCTTACATTATGCTATTTACAGTTGGGCAAAGAAAATGCTGTAGTGATAGACATGAAGAAATCTAGCATGGTTCAAAAGAATAAATACCCTTCACTTGAAGATTTGCTGTTCTCCACTTTCCCTATCGTATGACCACCTTTATTTAAGTGGACATGTAAACTTACGTTTAAAAACTGTTCTTTCAGGTTATTTGATCCAGTACAGTGGAATGCGCTCATATGATCATCAGCCATCACCATCAATTTAAAAAATAAGCAATTATCTAGATAGAGCAGATCATGGACCTTTGTATGACAATCTGAGCAGTCTGGAAAATGCATTTAAAATATTAAATAATCCTTCTGAAAGAAAATAGCAAGTTAAGGAATGGTAATTTAGAATCTCACCACAATATTAGTCCTTCCTTATTTCTCTTTTCCCCTTCCTCAAGCTGGTGCTCATCTAGTTTCTCTCCAAGCAGTAATAGTAAAATTATTGGAGGATAAAGAATGGCGAAAGAACTGAACTTGTTTTAATTTAGGACTGTAATTAGTAATAAACACCTTTTAATTTAAAATTTCAAATACAGCTTCTGAAGGTCACTAGCTAGTTTTAAGGAAAGTGCTAATACCCTCAAGAATTCTTACGCATCTTTTCTGAATTTGGTTTCTTTTAAGCTATTCCGTTCAGTTTAGAGGCATATACCTTTTGCCTTTTAAAGCAGGTATAGTTATGGTTGCACCAGTGCCTGTCATCTTCAGATTAGACTTGCAATTCACTCTGATCTTCAAAAAGTAGGTTCTAATTGGATGTGCTGATAATAGATTCATCCATGTGTTTGTTTAGTTAAGTATAATTGTAAGCAAGTTCTTAGCTTTATTGGCTTGCTATCTGCAGCTTGGTTCAGTTTTGTTTTTATTTTAATATTTGATGTTGCGTTCTATTACTTGGAGATCTGTGCTGCTGGAAATGCTCCTCTTCTCCTTATTTGTCACTATTGAACCTTCCCGATTGTTTTCAGTTACCAGCCTGATATTCACATTTTTAAAGTATAAAGAGAAATAAAGTTGAGATACATTAAATGAAAAAGCAAAAGTTCTGTAGCTTACTTTTTCAATGGATTTTCTAACCATTATGCACGATGATGTTTCAGTGTGTTTCTTCATTTATTTTGTTGTGTTACTTAGTTTGCTGATGCTGTAGTATGACAGAGGTGATAATACTGTTAGTGCAATGATATGTTTTAAGAAACTTTCATAATGTGATTAGATACTGTATATACCCATTTCTGTAGAGTTTGTGTGTATATACATATATATGTATAAACATGTATATACATACACATACATATATATGTATATAAAAATATTAAAAGTCTGGAAAGGAAATGGAATACAGGTTTTCCAAGCTCTTTGATCTGTCTTGTATTTAAGTTTTGAATAAGTTACATACTTAGTTATTGGTGGAGGAGGGCTAGATCATTAGCGTCAATTATTCTGCAAAAGGAACAAATGGATTAAGTCATATTTGAGCCGTAATATAAACAAATCTGGTGGATAGTATGTATATTTTTAACTATATTTCTTTTAAAGGGAATAAACTGGGTCACGTGGAACTCTCTGGAGGGAGTAGGAGACTGCTGCTGCCCTTGCGAGCATATTGGGGGGGGGGGGGGAAGAGGAGAAGCTTCCAGACTACAAGAGTGGAGGAAGAATGAGATCTACAGAAAGGAGCTGGAGACCTGTAGTTCAAAGACAGAGATGGGTGAGGGGAGCAACTCCATAACCAGGCCTCAGAAGGAAACTTCCCAAGGATACAAAAGGATAGTACAGTTTGCTGCAACTAGGAAAATTGCTAAGATGGGTCCATTTTTATAATTACTCATTTTATGGTAATTGGAGATGATATCAAACTGGTCCACCCAGCCCAGGCTTTTTATCTTTAATAATAGTCAGTAGTAGCATTTGTTTCAGAAGTGGGTTTTTTCCCCTCTGGGTTTCTCTGCCATGTTTTGTTCAATTACAGTTTGGGTCATCCTTAGCTAGAGGATATGTCTGGGCTGTGGTGAGTAGACATGGATTGATCAGTCTCTGTGAACTTTTTTTAACATCTTTGGTTACATTTAGTTTCTGTAAAAACCTGCAGCAATGACTGCAATAATTTAATTATGAAGTGTGTGAGAAATACCTCCTTTGGCTTGTTTTAAGCCTGCTGCCAGGTGATCTGATTACATGGCCCTCATTCGTGTGCTTGTGAACAGTACTGACTAACCATTCTGTATTTACCTTCTCCATAACATTGGTAACTATAGAGCGTTGTTATAACCCTCTGTTTTCCTCACACTTGAGGGATCCCAGTCTGTGTAGCTCCTCACAGTAGAAGCTGCTCCATATCTTTAATTTCTCTTATTAGCCTGTCCTTTTTTATTTCTTCTATACTTCTATATCTACATGCAGCACTCAGACTGTGGGTGTAGCATGGATTTATGCAGTGACACTGTTTTTTCTGTATTGTTTGATGTTCCTTTTCTAATATTTCATTTAACATCTTTGAGAATTGGGCTGATGCATATGACTTCAAGATCTCTTTCCTGGTTGCTGTTGATGTAATATGAGCCCAGCTTTCTATATAAATATTTTAAAATTTATTTTTGTTCTCAACATTTACTCATTAGTTAGTACTGAATTTCAGCAATGTCTTATTGCCTATTTACTCACTATATTAAGATCTTTTGATGCTTTTTCACAATCAACTCTATGTCTGACTATCCTCAGGAATTTTGTGTCATCAGTGGATGTTGACACTTCAGACTTCTATTGCCTTTTCAATTCATTTTGAGTGGGTTGATTAAGATAGATCCCAGCTTGAATCTTTGAGGAAGTCTCTATTGGCAATTTTTTTCTTTTTGTGAACTTTCTACTCTTATTCTTTACTTTCTATGTTTTAACAAATTGCTAATCCAGAGGAGAGCCATCCCTTTCTTCCCATCTAAATGTGATTTCTTCACGAGCATTAAGGGGAGACCATGTAAAAGTTTTTTGGGTGGGGTTTTTCTTTTGTTTTTTTGGTGTGTTTGTTTTTTTTTTTTTTTAAATCAAAGTACACTGGCTGACTGGTTCACTTTTATTGGTGTGTGCAGTCTGTTTCAAAGAGTCCAGCAGATTTGTTGGGCATGGTATCCATGTATGAAAATCCTAGTAATTTTTGTCAATGTTTCATTTAAATGGTGCATCTGTAAATTCATTTTGTGGGGTTTCTTTTTTTTTTCCTCCCCAGTTTTTGTCCATTTCCTCTGACAGTTTCCCCACATTCTTCTGGATCCCTTTAAAAGCTGATGTTGTAGCTGCTAGTTTCTAGTCCTGTGGTATAAGACACAACTTGTGATTGGTTATACCACATTGTACAGATTTTACTCCTTTGAAGGTTACTATAATAAAATCTTATCTTTCATGTGTTGGATCAGGCATGATTAAATATTTGATTATTTATTTTGGCCAGTCTATCTCCTAGTTTAGTTTGTATGTGCTTTACAAAGATATTTGATTAATATATACATTTTGAATGTCATACGTTAACTGATACATTAAAAATACTCAAATACAGAAAAAATTCTGATTGCTACATTTCAGTGTAAAGATTGTAATTAAATATTGTGGAAGATATTTGTTATATGTATTAATTTTAAAATGAAATCTATAATTCCTGTAATGGAAACACCCTTTGTTTTTAAAGCATAAGGTGTATAGCTTTAATTTTGAAAAAAAGAAAAAAAACCAACTATACAACTATTTGCCTTTTTCATAAAGATTATGAGGGTTTTTTAAATGGAATAGCCAATTACAATGATCTGAAAGGTGTTGTAAAGCTTTTCTGCTTGCCTCATTGGGACAGTATTTTTCTAATCAGATATTGCTGGGAATCTTGGCATGCCATAGTTTTTCTGTGGTTCGTGTTAGTTTTAAATTCTAGGTATTTTCTTCTTTTCTGCTTTAAAAAAAATAAATCAAAACATATGCAAGTCCTAGGAGATGCTAGTCAAGAGTTGAATTTGTTGATAAGAACATAGAATTAGTCACAGATGAGCGTAGACTTGTTTTTGTTAGGTTCATCTCATTAATAGCTATTTTGAAAACATAGTCTGAAAGAGACTTCATAGCAAACACATTAAAGGCTATTAGAAAAAGGCTGAGAAATGAAAAAATTAGTGGTGTTCCCCAAGGAAAAGTTACTTTGCCTGCATTTATAATATTTAATGGATTTATTGGGCATACTACACTGCAACTTTATTGTAAATAATACTTGTCCCAAATGGCAAATGATATTCTCACTGCCAATGTTGTTTTCTGTAGGCATTTATGTAACTTTCACTGTTGTGATGATTTTGCTAAAAATGTCTTGCAGTTTAAAAGAACATCCCAATACTTTTCTGCTTGTATAGAAAAGGCTGGCAAGCTATTCTTACTATCTTACAATCACTGGAAGACACTTGACCCATCTTGACCTCCTTCTTTCATATTAGTTTCTCCATCTGAGTCATGCTACCAAAATGAAAGAAAGAAAATAATTGTGTTAAGTCTAGGTATTTGTAAGGTCAACTCAACCTGATACATCGCAAGGTTTGATTTTTTTGGGGGGATATCAATTTCACTCATCAAAACTGTAGGAAAACCTATTCTAGAAACAAAAGTCAGTAGGTTACTTAGAATAAGGAACAAGTCATCTTCACTATTTTTCACAATTCTCTTTTGTGCTAGAATTTCATATGCCTGTATTCAGAAACCTTTGCAATAAGAATGTTTTATGTAACTGTAACTTGTGCTCTATGAACAGGGTAGCAACGTGACTTAGAGAGTAAGTCGAAACACTGGAGTGAAAACAGGCTTTTGGATACGATTTTCCATTACCTTTGCATATACTAGGTTATACAGTTATGTCTTCAAGTGTGGGAGAGTCCTGTGATAGTTTGAACAGCAGAACGGAACATAATTTATGAAAAGGCCAATGAAGAAAAGAACCTGTAGTTTTGGAGATGTTGATTGTGGGGCAAAGATGATTTTTCTTTCCTGGAAGCGTACCTTTAGTTACCATATTACCAGAGTGTGAAATTCAGCTTACATCTACATAAAGTGAATCAATTTCAGGAGGATGTTCTATTAAACATTATAAAAAACATAGCATTTCACAACGACTTCTGGAGTTTTAGGGTGTTGGGGATTCTTTTTCCCTTTTTTTAACTGGAATCTGAAGTTTTTCATCCCTCAATCTTTTCATAGAGAACTTTTTCACAACGAGATTAGTAACTGGTAACAACTACCAGAGGCGTCTGACTACATACTCTCTTCCTAGATGGATGAGTTTATCACGAGGCAAGGTGGAATGGTGTATGTGGCCCGCCCCATACTGCTAGTGGCGATTCCTTTGTTCACTTTGCACATACAAGATAAGCATGACATAAACAGCTATCTGTGCAAGACTTGCCGTTTGGGGGACGAAGTGGATCTCCCCAAGTAATTTTATTTAATCTGGTCATGATCTGATGTTACAACAAGTGGGAAGGCATCATTGTTCTTTCTTTTTCATTTAGAACAGCATCATAACATTACTACATGGAAAAAAAATTTCTACATTCTTTCAAATCTGCTGCCGTTTGGGTTTTTTCTCAGCTGCTTACGAAGCTGCCAACTAAAGTACTACTTAACATGAATACATTAGAGAAAAGTAAATTGGCACTTTCTGTAGAATGCAGCAATTTGCATTCCCTTGTTCTTCTCTGTTTCTGACAGCAATCTGTATTACATTCTTCAGAGTTTCAATATTTTTTCCCCCAAGAGATCTCATTGTGTATTTCCTGGCACTTCAACCAGAAACTTGTCCATTAAGATATTTTTTTTAATACTGATTTAACTTTTGCTATCACAATTGCTCTTGTAATCAGACTCATAATTATACTCTCTCATCTGTTTTTAAATTATTGCTTTTAATTCTTTAGCTTGAGCAACTGAGAATTTAGTTAGTTCAATCCCCGTGTATAACTTCCAACCACAGCACTGCAGCAATATTTGCTTTCCCTTATGACGTAATATCTTCTTTGGCTTCTTGACCATTTTCTTTCAGCTTACTTCCCTAACTTCAATCCCTGTAATGTTTCTTTTTGGGTCATTATCAAGTTATTGAAAGAAAACAACACTGATTTGTGTAAAGCTTGTACTTTATGACAATTTTGTAAATAAAAATCCTTAAGACAACAATTAATGCAATCAAATAAAAAAGTGGCGGTGTTTAGTGCATTAGAGGTTTTGTTACTCTGAAGGTGCTGTGTCTCTGAATGAACTAGCCTGGGGGATTTGAAAATACAGCCTCATAGTCTGAAAAAAATTGTGTCTTGTGCTTGAAGTTAGCTGGAGAACAACTATAAGCTTTTGCAAAAAACAAATCGTTCAGTGGGTAGACTGCATGGAAGTGTTGCTGATTGTTTGCTTCCTCACTGTACGAATTTGGCGTTGACAGATTCAGAATGAAAGGGAACTTTGCATAATCTGTACTTAACTTGTGAAATGCCTTTGTGTATGATATTGGGTCTGTCAGAAGTTTACATGGATTCTGAAAAGATGGTCAGAGAAGTGCAAAGGTGAAAAATCTATTGACCTTTGTAATGGCTCCTTGAGTTGTGTTGCTGAGGCTGAAAGAATATTCTGAGACTTAGCACTCCTTACTTAAGAACGTTTTTATCTGGAGGTGGCTGCTGTTGTCAGTGGCAAGATACTGGACTAGATGATCATTTGGTCTAATTCATTTGATGTGAACCATTCTCACATTCATGTTAATTTTTGGCTGAGAGAGTTGTACAGCTTAATTTTATGCTGCTTGTTTTAGAGGGGGACTTGGGGAGAGAGGAGAAATGTAAGTATTTTTATGAGATTTTAAAGAGAAAGTTGTGATAAAAATCTTTGTGAAAAGTTCAGTATGTTCTTTTCTTCAGCTCAGTGCTGAAAAAAAAAAAAACTTGTGGTCATATGAAATAGTTTCTCTTTGCTGAAAAGAAAAAGATCTGAGATTCATTCCTATATCTCTAGTGTAATAGGTGGAAAAAAACCACTTGATTAAAAATTTTAAGTCAATAGAGAGGGAAATCAGTTCATTTCTAGTAAGTGTTTTTAGTTACTGCATTAAGAATATATCAGCATACAGTAAAATGCTTCAGCATAAGATTTGTGCACATCCTTCCATTGCAGAAAGATAAAATTTAAGGTTGCGCTCTCTGTCTGTTCCAACACGATACATTAACAGTGTGTCAACACAGCAGTAAAGGCTTTTACTATGTATAATTGTAAAATAATGCCAATAGGTAAATGTGAAAAGGATGTTTTGGGAGCAATTTCTAGATTTTGCTTTTTGTAAAATAAACACAACTTTAAAAAATAGTTTTAGGTTTTGGATGACAGTAAAGAAGTACAGAATGCCAGAACGCCGAAGCAACTGTACCAGATCAGAGCAATAATCCACCTAGCACTATTTCTTTTCTTTGATGGTGATTAGAACCACATGCTCTAAAGGAAAATGCTTATAATGGGCAATTAAAGGATCTGCACATAGCAGGTTTTTTTGCACTGCCCTCCCCCTCCCAGTTGCCATAAATTACTGGTTGGCCTTTACTCTGATGTGCAAGTCTGACAAAACCTAGAAGGAACAGGAAATGACCTAAGTGTGGTTTTAGCCAGTTTTTTTCATTACCTGCATAAGAAGAAAAAAACGCCCTATTTTCCCTTGATAGACAAAACACCTTTTAGAACCTTTTTGAAACATTTGAAGATCTTGAAAAATATTAAAAGGAAGATCAGAGCAAACATAACAAGCAATAAGAAAACTGAAAACTTTCTACAGCAAAGTAGGAGCTGACCTGCTGATACTCCTGGTTACAAAAGCAGTAGTAGTATGCCTTTTTAAAAACAAACAAATGAAACAAACACATAAAAAAGAAACAAAAACCCAACCAAACAAAAAAATATTTTTCTGCTTGCAGAGAGTAATATTAACTTTAAGAATAAGCCTGCTGAAGGCTTATTCAAAACTTTAGCATAACAGTGGAGCATTTTTGCTGTTTTTGTATCTGTGCTGAGGACAAAGTTACTGAAAACAGTAACTAAACACATGAAGACTCTAAAGTGACTTGTTAAAGTTTACTTAGGTGCAGCTCTTGTCAAAGATTTGTATTTGCAGGGAAGATCAGAATGCTGTGGAGTCTGGTGAAAACATTATGGTGGCCAGACACCTGTATGTTCCAGTGTTGTTCTTATGTGTCCAGCCAAATATGTGGCAGATACTATTTAATGTATAGAATAGTATTTACTAAAGCAATTAAGTAGAAACAAGTCTCTTTCAATTGAAGGAAGATTTTAGACTACTTAAAAAAGTGAAGATAATGCCTTTTATGAAAGAGTTCAGTAAAGTCAACGACAGAGTCTAGGATAGGGGATATGACTGTTTCCTTCAATACATGTATCCAAACCTCAGAACCATGAAAGCACACTCAGTTTCTGTTCAAAGATTATGGCTATCTGCAGGCTTCACAACCTATTAGCCATTTTACAACCTTGGATAAATAAAGTGTATAGAGTCAGGAAGTGATAAGTATTAGGATTCCAAAAATACCCTATTTTTTTCCTGTCCCATTTATTTTCATGGGAAGGTTTAGTGGGTGCAGAAATATCATCATGACTCTAAATGCCTTAAGTATCATATTGAATGCTTTTCCAAGTGCTGTATTTTGTCTTGATTACAATAATCTACTCAAGTGGCTGTTGTTTCGGCCTACAAGATTTCACAACAGAACATTGTCTGTGTTATCTAAATAATGCTACCTCTACTTTGACAGAGTCGTTCTTTGGTTGCATCACTTTTAGTCTCATACTGAATACAACTTAACTACTTAATAACATACTCTTTTTCAAAATCTACCTTTTCTACAGAGAGGGAAAAAATCCTAATAAATAAATAAATAAAACAAGACTTCCAGGATGTATACTGCTGTGTTTGTTTTTGTATCATTAAATTACATGTGTTTAAAAAGCTAATTGATTGTAAGCTGTTACAAAAGACTAATTTAGAAATAAAAGCAATGAATCTAGCATTAGTCTTGTTTGAAAGGCAGTCATGAAAAGAAATGGATATGTAATGTAACCTTTTTCATATTTTACAATGAATTGTTTCTCATCTGGTTGTAGAATTTTGCTTTTGAATGAGGTGAATTTTTACAGAGCTGATTTCTGAATCAAGTTGCTATGGTGTTGGTTTCATTGTTTAGTTAATTCATAGCTTGGTTGCTATGGAAATACTTATTTACGGAGCTAATGCCTAATGGTGTCAAACAGATGCTACTAGCAACTAGGAATCTTTTATATTTGATCAATGAAAGAGTCAGTCAGAAGTAGAAACGCATTTTTGTATTCATTTATTTCTCCATTAAAATTTTGGAGCATGGAATGTGAATGGGTGGTGTCAAATAGGACAAGTTTTCTGTTCTTAACAAGTATTAAAGCACACGATGAATCTCTTGAATAGTATCGTCACTGAAACTAAAACTTCCCACTTACCTAGTTTAGGCAATCAAACAGCAAAGTTACAAATCTTAACATTGTGTATGGCCTTAGATGGTATGCACATTTCAGCTTAGCGTATGGAGCATATGTATTAGTTATATTCTAGTTTTAAAATTGATTTTTAGATTTCTAAGCTCTGAAACATTTTTTTGTAGCTGTGTATTTTAAATCTCTGCATAAGTATGAATATTGTCCTTAATATAACTTTGCACAAACACAAGTAATTCTGGAGTAGCTAAGATGATATGATTTTGTATTTTGTAAGTTAAATTATTCTGAAAATATCATTACACAGTTCTCCAGCCAAACATAGTTTGAGCTGAGCATTAAAGTTTAAAAAAAAATTGTTTAAAAATGCTTAGTGTACTTTTATAGTAATTTTAGTGGTTTATAACTTGAGAAGAGTAAAACCCATAGGCTTTTATTGCACTTAAACCTTTAGAAGTTTAAAATACTCCTCAAACATGACTTTAGCCAAATGGAGCTGTGGCGCTCACACAAAGAAGATCCAAAAGAAGTCCACCCTCCATGGCATCAAGTCACTTCTGAAAGACACATCTGTTAAAGGCCCTGGAAACACTGGCTGCACCATGATAGGAAAGTTAACTTTTTATATAGAAAAATCATTGAAAACAAAACAAAATACCCTGAAGCTCTGCTGGTTTTCATTGACTATCTTCTCCCATTTCTCATCTGTTTTTACTTTATTTAGACTACAAGCTTCTCAGAGGAGCACTTTTTTCCTTTTTCTTTGTAAAAATTAAAATTGCTTGTTCCTGTTGCTGTTTGAGCTATAAGCTGTATTAGGGAAGGGCTTTATTACTGTTACCTTGTGTAAAGGTTTTTTAACAAATGTTTATGATGATGCTAACAACGTGTGCTTTGCAAAAGTGCCATCCTTAAGTTTTGGTAATCTTGGGTTGATATTCAACAATCAGATCCTTCGCCTCTTCCCCCCCCCCCCCCCCCCCCCCCCCCCCCCCCCAGTGAATAGATGGATTACAAATAGTATCAGATAAGTTGATTCTAAAATTCTTGTGTTCAAATTGCATGGCAATTCCTCTAGAGTATATGGAAATACTGTTTTCATTGTTTGAGAAAATATAAACAAAGGGTAATATCTGATGCCTACTGTCAATTTTCCTGCATATTTCCAGTAAGTGATATGTATTTAAAATCTCCTTAGATTTGACTAAACATCCGTAGAACTGAATATAGTGTTCATTCTTCAGAATACCAACTCTGTGGAGAATTTGTTGAGCTTTAACAACTTTTTTAGCCTTTAAAAAAATACATTTCCAGTGATGTAAATTCCCTCTGTTGATACTCTTAGCCTGTTTTGAGTGACATGTTTCGGTTTGACCTAAACCCATCACTGGCTGATGGTGGCCAAATCAGAAAAGGTCACTTGTACTTAAAGGGTTTTTGTAAGCTGGCTTGTCTTCTTTTAACTGTGTTGAAATTTATTTCATAGGCTGAATAGATTCAATTATTATAGTTAAACATAATACAGTCCCTGACTGTTAAAGAACAAGGCATAATACTGTGTTATGCGTGGGTTTTTGTTTTGTTTTTTATTAACTGTCCTTCAAAACCCTGATCAGCTTGACAGGCAATTATATAAAACCAGGAAAGTGTGATAATTGCTCTTTGGATGGACTGGGAGACACTGGGGTTAGAGTCAGGCTGATATGAGAACTCCTCCAAGCTGACTGGTAAGTTGGTATACATGGTTATGGTGGGAGGGCTATACATTTCTCACCTTTCAGAAGTTCATCTGCAATATCAGAGCCCACTGCAGTTTTATTTTCAGAGGAGCTCCCAGATGTGTGATTGCTGTGGTGTTGGCACTGACAATGGGTGCTCAAAAGCCAGAGTGTGAGTTGCTAAGCAGAAGTTTAAGTTGTAACTTGGAACTTCTATGACTCAAGTCCCTCCTAGATCAGGTGTTTCTTGTTGAAGGAGGTGAGAAAGAATGTTATGTGCAATGGATTACAAAATCTTAGTATTACAGAGTACAGATCTTTCTGCAACGAGTCTTAGGGTTGCAAAATCAAAAATTGCTGAGGCTCTGCCTAAGACCTATTTTAAGGTCTGTTGGTCTGTTTGTTCACATTAAGTCAAAATAAACTGTATCCTTTTTACTCCTGTTGTAAGATTAATGCAACTCTGGGAATACTTTGTAACTTTTGTTGATAATCCACAGTAATTAATTAAAACTTTGCCAAACTCTCAACAAAAATAGTGCCAAAAATGCTGCTTTTTTAGTATTCCAGATTTAACTTGCAAGGCATGGAGTTAGGCTAATTAAACTAAGTCTGGTAGGTAGTGGAAACAAAGTACAGTTTCCTTACAGTTAGTTTCTGAATAGAATGGTAAGGAGTAAATTCTTCTTTAAACAGAGAAGTTTTTGTAAAGAAGCAGAATTTAACAGCTGTTAACCTTTAAAACTGTCACCCCCCCTTGTCCCTCAAACCATTTCAATTCTGCAGAAGGTCTGTTTAAGGAATATGCTGCTGGTTTCTGTTCCTTTCTCCCGAAATTGTTTTTGTGGGGGAGGCTTTCTGGATTTGAGTGCCATCTTGTGGTGTGTTGTAAGCATCTAAGAAAAGGTAATAACCCCCCTTTCATTATTAACCTGTAGGGATTTGATTAATATAGAGATGTACCAAGTTGTATTTACCACGGAAAAATATTCATTGTATAATGATCTGCATTTTTTCCATTGTGCTTAGTAGAAGAGATTGCTACTTTGTACCTAAAATTTTCATCAGCTCATTTTAATTACTTCAATGTGTGGCACATGGAATGAGCCCTGAAAATTTTACAGCTAATATAGACTGTGGTAGCCTGCTAGCTGTGTTAATATACTACATCTGTCTTCTCTCAGCAGATATGACTTCTCATTAATGGTGATGTATAGTGAATTAAAAAAAATAATCTGTTAGCAACATACAGGTAAAATTAAGTTCTGTTTATTTCAAAAGTGTTTTAGTTTCTTTGCTGTAAAATTGTTATCAGTGGAGAAGCTTAAATCTTCTGGCTTAAATGACAGCAGAAAATTTTCAGTCATGAATCCAAGCTGTGAAATTTTTTATTTAAATAAAATTGTGTATAAAATGATGCCCTGCCATTTAAAATATCAAACCATTATTTGCATTGGAAGTAGATTTTGCATGAGCTGTGCACATTATTTTACCTTGTGTATACTGGGTGAGTATGGGACACAAGGTAGAGCAGTAACACTTTCCATTGAATATTTTCTGTCTCTGCAACTTTGAACCTATTTCTTTACTATAGCAGGGCTAAAGCCAAAAGGAAGGTTTTGAACTTTTTTAGTTGTATAGATTGACCCCCCAAATTATAACAGTATAGCTTATGTGAGCACACGTGTGTGTACATACACGTACACAAAAGCTCCCAGTGGCTTAAGGGATGAATAAATGAGGTTGCATCAGTAAAAGTAGTTGCAGTTAAAGGTTCAGTACAGAAATGTTCTGGAGTTAACAAGAGCATAGGTATTTTATTAAGGTCTCAGTTATGACAAATAAATAAAATAAGCTAACATACCACATATTTAAAAGAAAAATAAAATATTAGAAGAGCTGGGGGAAGGGAAACCTCTTTTGTGTCCCCTAATGGAGGCTGCAAGATTGCAAGCAAGCTGACGCAACTTCGTGGACCATTAGTATCAAAGGTTGCTAATAGAAGTAACAAAACTCATGTGGACATCTGATCTTTGTTGCTGGTTGAGTCAAAAATCAATGAAGCAGATTAATGCAGTCTCTGTGTCTGAGCTTAGGAGGACAGAATGAAACCAAAAGATTTACCTATGTTTGATACAGTGATGTCAATCTGGAAAGAGAAACCTGAGAATGAAGAAAAACAAAAAAGAAACAACATGCCCAGATGGACAACTCATTCTAGTTTGTTATGGAAGAAAAACCCCTTCATCTTTACAATGATCATGCTAAAACCAAATGCATCATGCAAAATGGGTATGGCCAGATAATGTTGGTCATTATCTTAACGCTTGTCACTGACAGGCTAATAGTCATCTCATATGCTTAGTTTTTTTTAAAAAAAAGATGAATGAGGAGATGGTAGATAGATTAATCATTTAAAAAAACCAAAAAAACCTCAAATTCTTAAATTCTTAATTCTTGATTTAGATCTGCTTGCTTTACACAATATGACTTTCTGATATAGCATAACTTATTCCCAGTTTAAGCACATGCTTAATGATAGATCTCTTCACTTTACATAGCAAGTGGATGTCATAACTATTAACTTTAAACATGGTTTAATGGTATCTCTATGAAGATAACAAAAGAGAAAAAGAGCCTTTAAGTGCTGCCCTTGCCTGGGTACTGCTGACACGTCAGCTTGTGTTTCTTTATCGACACTTTCTGCACCTTCTGCTGGACAAGTGCCAGCCTGGAACATTGTTTTTTTTCCATGAAAGAGCTGTTAGTCTTAGAGGAACAAAACCGAACATAGTTCTCACCTATAAAAATAAGCAGAAAAACTTACAGGACTGGAGACTATGAACTACCAAGTGGGGTATTGGCACTTCATTTGTGCTCTGTAGCTATGGAGAAGAGTAAAAAAAGGGTTATCTTTATATTTGTATAATTTGTGAATGCTTGTTGTGCAAATGAATTCATTTATCAGAGAATAATTAGAACCTGTCAAGAAGTCACGAAGACTGAACACTTTTAAAACAAAACAGACATCTGAATTTCATTTCTTGTATGTTGTTTTTATTTTTTGTCAGTATAGAAGAAAAATTAAGTGAGTGCTGTTGACGTACTTGAAGCTGATAGTATCTTCAGATTGTGTTGCTGACGTTCTTGTGTGGGTTTGGTGGGTTTTGTGAAGTTATTCAGAACATGTAGATTTGTAACCATATTCAACACCTAACAAAACCTCCTGCAAGAAAATGCTTTTAAAATTACCGATTTTTTAACCTGACATATTGGGGAGCTTTTTGCCTTTTTTAAAAATAAGTTATGTTAATGTAGTACTTTCTGCACTGTATTTACAAAATTACTACTGTTTGAATGGCTCTGGAAAAAAAAAAAAAATATATATTGGAGGTTTGCTTTTGTAAGTTGAAGTGAATAGAAGCAGGAAAGCACTGTCACCACCTAATTTAGTGTACATGTTAAATGATTATAAACATCCAGAAATATTGAAATAAGGCCTTATAATTATTCTGTCATCAAGATATCTCTGTTGCATGCAATTTCTTCAAACTCTTCTTTAGGACTTTTACTGGGGTGACATTAATGGCCTAAGTTACATATAAAACCATGAAGGGATAAGCATTTTAAATTACATCACGTAATCAAGATTTATTCCATTGTTGTTTTGCAGCATTAGCATATCACCTATTACTTTCCTTTTTCTTTTTCCTCTTTTTTCCCTCTTTTTTCCTCTTCCCTCTTTTTTCCCCTCTCTTTTTTCCCCTCTCTTTTTTCCCTCTCTTTTTTTCCCCTCTCTTTTTTTCCCCTCTCTTTTTTTCCCCTCTCTTTTTTTCCCCTCTTTTTTTTTT
>JAYKAV010000356.1:578735-626027 GCA_035582835.1 Phoebastria nigripes | reverse complement strand
TTTTTTTTTTTCTTTACAGATGATACTTTGGGATTGGGATTTGAAGCAATGGTACAAGCCCTATTACCAGGTCAGTGTATTATGAATCTAATTATTCTTTTGTGAAATGTGATTGAGTAAACTGACAGATTTCAATTTTTCTGTTGATGTTTTATTTACCTAAGTTGTCCTACTACATTCTAGCTCTATGTAGCAGAGGCTTGATATTTAGCAGTTCTGACCAAGTTGACAGGGATGTACTTTCTGTGGTGTATATGAGAACAGTCTCAAACCTAACTAAGATGGGAGTGGTTTTCTTGAATTATCCATTAGCATGAGGTTAGGGAGTGATTCCCCAGCAATGTCACCAAACTCAGGTCTACCAGGTTCTCACCTTTTTTCTTGATTGCTTATTTCTTTCCCTCTCTCTTGTATCAGCAATGGCATCTAATCAGCTACTGCTGTTCCTGTTCAGAGAATTATGCCAAATAAAAACTAATTACTTTTTTGACACTACTTTTGAATTGTTTGTTTCAGTAGAATCAGGGTTAATAAAAGTAATGAGGCTGTGGAAATTGCATCTCTATAAGGGGCTTATGACAGTTTGGCCACCAAAATTTCTGTTGATATTATTGGAAGAGGTAGAATACTAAGTTTAAATCTGAGACAAAGTAATGAAAAATTGAGATAAAAAAATTGGCACCAGATCTTTATTTTAAACAGAGAAAAATAAACTGAAAGCTAATGTTGCATTCTGAAAGATTTTTTTATTGTGTGAAAAAAACTTGCAAAAATTGGTGTCTGAATGTCTATATGTATATATTTTCTTTAAAAGAAAAATACATTGCATTGATTTTTTTTTTTATTTATTTTTTAGATTTGCAATGGATAAGATGCTTATTTAAAACTTAGAATACTGTGAAATGTTTTGACATGTTAATAGTTTGCAACATTTCCATCTATTCTAGAATGCTGGCAGTGGAAATGGAGTTGATCTTCCAGTACTAAATGAGGCTCGGAGCATGCTAACAGACCTCCTAACTGACCCATCCCTTCCACCACAAGTGATTTCTTCCCTTCGAAGCATTAATAGTTTGATTGGTGCTTTCTCAGGCACATGCAGGCCAAAGGCTAGTCCGTTCACACCATTTCCTGGTTTCTTCCCGTGTCCTGAAATGGAGGATCCTGCTGAAAAAGGAGATCGAAAGCTGCTCAAGGTCAAATGACTTTAATTTTCATTTGTGTATGTTGCAATTTTTAAAAAAATTGTCAAGGAAAATTCAACTGGAAAGAATGCTCCTGTATGGATAGTAGCTTCTTTACTGAGTACCTGTGAGCTACATTTCAGGTCAAAAGAGAGCAGCTGTGAAAACACATTGAATGAAATGTAGATGCAAATTCAAGTGGTTGATGGATAGACAGGTAAAAGCACTGGTCTGCACTCTGAACACGATTCCTTGAAATAAACGCAGGATTAAAAAAACTAAAAGCAAATATAAAATTAAGATGTTATATTCTCATGATATGGCACAAACAGGGCTGTTCTTGATTCTCCCACATTCTTGATTTAACAATTACTGTCAGTGTGGCTTTTTCATTGACTTTTTTGTCCAAAGAAATTTACTCGTGTGAACATCAAACTAGCCATCAGACAGAAGCAAATCAGCTATGTAAAAGGGAAAATATCTCTTCTTTCTGTGCAGTACATCACATTATGGGACCAGTGTGTAAATCTACTGTCACTTGTCTATTATCTAGGGTAAATAAGTGAAAGCAAGAATGTAGTTCCTATATGATGTGTTAAGGAACGTGGTGGAAAAACATTCAAATATAGAAACTTAGCTGTGATGCACCAGAGCCAGTAATTCTAGGGTAGCCCAGTATTGACAGCTTGAGGTTGTTTACTGTGGAGGCTGGTCTGGGACATCCCTGCCCTGTAGTTGCTTCCATTTCCAGGCAGTGGGCAGCTTGGCCCAAATTGATCAACTTGTTGGCTTAGTATTTTGGAGCCAGATAAACTGCCTCAAGCCAGATTCAGCCTGTGAAATGTCTGTTGGGAACCATTGTCAAGACAAATGCTTTTGGGGAAAAGCTCAGTGTCTACAGATTACTCTGTGGAAATTCCTGCAGGATCATTGCAGTATGAAATTCCTTGGAATGTCACATGGATATCTGCAGAAATCAGTTGGGTAGGGATCATAATCATTCAGCATATGTTTTTCTTTGTGGATTTTTTTGAAAACTGCTAAGGATTGGTATACCAATGTGAAAAATATAATTTATGTGAATGTGAAAATGTAACTGATGATTTTTAAAATTTCTATACAGCTAGTCAGAATTATTTGAAATGAAAAATATTAATTGCTGAAGACTGGTTATAAAGATTATGTGAGATTGAAAGATTATGTTTTTTCACAGCTATTCTTTTTTCCTCCTTCCTAAAAGTAACTCTTCCTTTAAGTTTGGGGGTTTTTCTGTATATTAATTTACCTGGTGGATAAAATAGTGCTTGTCACTGTCGTTCAATGAATGTTGGACTTTGGCATATGTTTAGGGGTAAGCCAAAAGATCTACCCCTATGTATGTTACTGTAAGAAAGAAGATTTCTCTTTCTTTCAAAAACCAGGTAAGTCAGCACAAACTCCAGATTATGACACACCAAAGAAAATCATAAGAAAGTAGTTCTTCAAAATGGGACCTTTCAGACTATATTGAAAGGTTCCCATTCTCTCTTTCCCCGACCTGGAATATAAAAGGTCTCCTCCATATTTCAAACAAGTTGTTTCTTTGCTGAGGATTATGTACATCTTTATTTCTCTTCCCTGACTGGCTTCCAAAGTGCATTCAGGTTTGGTTTTTTTTTTTCACTTCTGATGGGGAACTGCCTGTTCTCTTTGGTAGAAAAAAAAAGAAAAAACAAGGAACAGAAAGAAACTGAGACTGGTCTTCAGGCCTTGGGCTAGCAGTAACTGATTATCTAATACTAACTCTTCACTCTGAGTTTCTTGGTAGTCAACACTTGGAAAGCGTAAACTGCCCAGTTGGTGGTATTCACTGATCAGTCTCTTTAAATTCATAAAAAAGAAATAGGAAATCTTAGTTACACAAAAAACATCCCAGGGCTGCTCTGCAATAGAAAGACTTTTCACTTCCATCATGACAGAACTGTCCCCAGATTTCCTAGTGTATGACAGTAGACTGCTTGCCAGATTGGTGGATTTCTGGTGTTATCAACAGCCATGATTTTAACAGTTTTCACACTTTAGGCAAGTAAAAGTTGTGTAGGCAAGCACTTGAGTATCCACATCCCTTGCCTCCTGGCCTTGTTATTGCTGGTAACTGAAAGTCTTTTCATAATAACTTTGATTCCTGGCACGGTCTATATTTTGTTTCCAGGGCAACTTTTCCCCTTTGTATAGTGATTACTGGTGACTTTGCTAGCATAGAGTGATCTCGAGTTCCTTAGTCCTTTGTTACCCATGTTTTGTTTATTCTCCGCTTCTTTGTCTAGTAGGGGAAAGTTCTGGAGATTTGTCATATCCCCAGTGTTCCCTCATTCTTAGAGTAGCCAGGAAGAAGAAAAAGTAAGTACAGGTGCTGGGGCCTTCTTTCCATATTGTGCTAACATGTGCACTTGTTTCAGAGAGTGGACCTTTCTCCTCCATTGTTGGGGATTTTCAGCTGTGCTCCCCATGTTGTAGAGAACACGCCGGTTAGATTGATGTGGTCCACTGACAGAGAGGTCCACTCTAGCCTGAGAGCACTACCACTGTATGATAGCACACAGAATATGCTCCTCCAGTTCTCTTTCTGGTAGCGCTGGTTAAGGGCTGCTGCATGTTTCTGTGGGCGATATGGTGGTCTTATTCTGCCTGTCCAATTCCACCTTTCTGGCTGTGACTACAGCTTTGCAGCAAAGCAGAGTCAAGGTACATCCCATATCAAGGACTCAAAACAGTCTGATTTTTCAGGGTAAGAGACTGTACTCTTTTGTGTCAACACTCTTATTTTTTTTGAAATATGTAATAGCTTTGTGAGTTAAGTATGATCTTCGAACACCTGATGAAGCTTAAAATTGCAAAGTCATTATTTCTGCCAGACTTTTGAAGTGGTAGTATCCAAGGGTCACCTGTCCTCACACATGACCCTGCAGACCTTACTCAATACTGCAAATATTACTTCAGATTTTTTGTTTTAAACATTTTTTCCTGGCATCCTTTTTACTTTGGAAGGTCTGATTACACACATCTGTATTATGCAGAGGAATGTCCACCCACCCCCCTCTCCATTGAATGGCCAAATCTAGGGATGAGTTAACAAGTGGATTGTGGACTGAATGCAGTCAGAGAGAGATTTTTTTTTTTTTATTTGTTTAAAATACAATGTATAGATTATCTGTGCAATGGATGCAGATATGCCAGAGCTTGCTTTGCAGTTTCAGTTCAGTGATCCTATCCTTTCTATTAGTTAGGTTCTACTAGTTGCTATTTAAACATGGATATACTTTTCTGGGGGTATTTCAGTAAGGCAGAGCTAGTAAGTCCTGAGTTATTTCCATAAAGGACTGTTTGAGTGCCGTTGCCTTGCTTTGCAGAGGGCTTTGTGTTCAAGTACAATGGTGATTCCCAGTGTTTGGGCTGTGTGCCTAAACTAACGCAGTTTCCAGGCTGGGAGTGGTGAGGTGCCTGGGAAGCTTCCTGGGTGCTGTGGGGCTGGTATGGAAGCAGAGAGAGCCTTGATGGACCAGAACTGACCCTGTGCATTGTGCATCACCCTTTCCACAAATTCCACAATACTCACACTGTCAATATTTATCATCTGAGTTATCGAAATCTCAGGCTATCCTGAGAGCTGGAGAGCTGACTGTGTAGTCGTGTGATTGGGATGTGTAGAAAAAGAATCTGTATCCTACAGCAACTGCCTATCTCTAGAAGATCTCCATTTTGAAAGCTCTGAAGAGTAATTGTTGGACCACATGGATTTCAGAGTACAAGTAGCTTTACATATTTTAATTTGGGGAAAGAAAAAAAGAGATATGAAAAATAATTATTCCTAGTAAGCAAAGTAATCTGATTGCATCTTTTTTATTTTCTTGAGCAATAAGAGTGAATGTAAGATACCATACTTACTGTTTCACTGTAAAAATTAACAATAAATAGTCTTCACAAACAATAAATAAAATTTTAATATCTGTTTTTAATTATATAGATTTTAACCATGGTTAAATTACTCAACAGGGATTAAATAGCAGGAATAGCCTGCCAACACCACAGCTGAGACGAACTTCAGGAGTTTCTGGCATTCCACCTATAGAATTAACATCTTCTAGATGGGAACGGAGTAACAGCAAGAGATCTCATCAGGAATATAACACATCAAGGTAAGCCCTTAACCACATTTTAAGGGCAATAATAAATGTAGCCTTTCTAAAATGTTCATGTTTGTAATGTTGGAACTTGGCAGCGGAAGTATTTAATGTAAAATCTTGTGAATCAAGTCTCCAAATTCTGCCAGCATAAACCTGAAAATGTTTCAAGTTAATTATATAGTATACTTTGTAACTCTGTTTGATCTCAAGTAGAAATCAGGTCATTCTGAGGTTGAATGGCATGCTCTGTCATAATAAGTAAGCCTGCATATCAGTTTTAGTAGGAAATGAAAAAAAAGTCCAACATACAGGATTGCAAAACAAACTAGTTTAACCTCTAAACCTTTACTGACTTCCTTCTTCTCCTTTTTACTTAAAATATGTATCACTTTCTAACTTCCACATACCCCAAAATTTGTTTTCTAATTAAAAAGATGATAGAACTTTCTTACATTTGGTAGCCACTGTTGTGTGTATTGCAACATTTATTATTCCTACGGTCATCAAGCAAGTAGCAAGGTAGATTAAGAAGGTCATCTCTTCTCTACTTGTTAGTCAATATGGTGCAAATAAAGCTTTTATTTCCAGAATTAAGATTACATTTTGAATTAAGATTAAAATAAATGTACATTTTTTTCTTTTTGTTTGATGTTGTATATGAGTGAAACTTCACACGTTTAGTTTTATTTAAATATGTGTGTGGCTTTGCTCGATATCTTGTAAGAAAAGTACAACAGATGTTTGAAATTGTGTTTCAAAATGTGTGTGGTTTTGCTTTTTTTTTTTTTTTTTTAATACTTGGTATCTCTTAAGACTTTAATGGTTTAACATAGATCATAAGGAAAGTATAATAGATGCATTTTTTTTAAAGAAAATATGAGTTATGCTGATAACTGATAATTACTAGTAGTGGATGAAAGTTTATATACACACGTCCAAGAATTTGTTTATCAATATTGTGTTTAATTTTGAAGTGAACCATTTAAATAATTTGGCCCTTGTCAGTGGCTTTTTCCCCTTGAATAAAATACGGTCTTCAAGTTTTTACTTAGTAAAACTTAATTGTGGTTTGTGTATAAAATACAATTGAAGATGCTAGTAGTAGCAGTAGTAGTAGTTTAAAGATTGTATTTTCATGCTGATTTGGTTATCAGTGTTTGAAAGAATCTCCCCAGTTATATCCACTGGAAATAGCCAGAGACCAGAGAAATCGCTTTAAACTTAAAAACCGTGAGACTTCAGTTTGAGGCTCAGCACTTCCGGTGCAGACGCAGTGTATGTTTACAGAGGGTTTCCTTACAGCTCCTACCGACCAAAGAATCTACTTAAGCTCACCCGATTAGAAGTAGCAATATGGAAAACACCCTGGCTCATACTCCATCACTTTTAAATTATCTCTTGACCCTGATCACTAGCACTTCTAGTTAGTCATGTTCCCCTGCCCTGCTCCTGTCTTCCCCCATACAGCCCTAGAATATGTGTTTGCTTTTTTGTGATTTGTGTCCTGCCCTTCAGAGTTCTTGCCAACACTTGCACTGTCGCTGTCTCCTTGCAGCTTCCAGTGATCGTTCTTATCAGGTTCCTAACTTCTAACACATAATCATCTCAAAATCCCCCATGGGTGCTTACCTTACAGATAAGGTTAGATGAAATAGCTGAACTGGCATAGCTTTTCCTGCTGCCAAAAGAGGCAGTCCTGCATTCCTAGAGCACTTTGTGCCATTGGCTGTGGCTCTTGAGTCAGCCCCTTGAATTGTCAGAAAAATAAAAGCAATAAAAAGACAGTTTTTCCTGTCTTGGGGAGCTGATTCAGCCCAATGAAGGACCCCATGAATGTTAGAAGAGAAGCAAGGAGGCGCAGCCTAATAGTAAAAAGGGAGAGTGAAACAGCAAACTGTTCACTAGGAGGAAAGCTTATCAAAAATCAAAATATTTTTTTTATATACAATGACTGCTTTCAACTGAATTCTAGCTGAGTTGAGAAAGATAAGATATTACATAGCGGTACAATAAATTAATATTGCTACAAAATTTGATTTAATGTTCCAGATTTTTTTTCTATCATCCAGACAGTGTTCAAAAGCAACACTTGAGAGCTGCTGTTTTATTTGCATGCAAATTCTTGATTTGGTTTCTCATTCGAACACTAGTTCAAGATGAACTGACCTTGCTTAATATATAGTCTTCCTACACTAAATACTGTTGCAGCATTTTTATGTGCTTTAAAAGAATACACGTAAGCTATGATAGCTAAACAGTGTACAAATAGTGAAAAGTTCAGTCTATCCCAGTTGTCAACTCAAACATTTTTTAAAGTTCACTAACATGTCAGCATCAGATTTCAGAAGAATAAATCTGTGTTTATTCTTTAACTAATTTTTTGTATTTATATATTTAAACAAATGATGGGAGATCAAGTATTATTTCTGTATTTGACTTTTGTTTGAAATCTGATTTAACAAGATTAAATCTGGTTTGGTAAATACCGTTTTCCCATACTGAAATGAAATAATTAATTTTACATAAACTATTTTAACTTTAAAGTACATACATACAGTTATTTTTAATTGCATATCACATTTTTCTTTACTAAAGGAAATACATAATTGGAATTTTGGAGTGCGATTTCATGACTAGAACAGCAGATGGCATAATTCAACAATCGAGTTTAACGATTTAGCTACTGAAGTACAATATGACTATGTCAAAAACAGCTTTAGTTTTAAGATGATAATAAATAAAATGATTACTTAAATATGCAAAATTGATTTGAAAAGCAAGCTGTGGCTGCGTAAGATTGTAATGGTATTTCCAAAGTAACCAATCTTTTAACTGTTCTCAGATCTGTTAGAAAATAGCCTGCTTTGTTAAAACGGTCAAGAAAAGTAAATACCACGTTAGAAAGTAAAACCTATGGCACGTGGTCTGAATATACTTATTGTGTCATTGTAGGACTACATAAAGTTTTTTGTTGCTTTCACCCAGTACCCAGCAGTTTTTATTCCATATAGTTGACATATATTGTCTAGCTGATCTTGAATTTGACTTCTTTCTAGTACTCTCTTTTTCTTGAATGGTAGTGGACCTGCAACAGAGCAGTCTGGCCATTTTATAAGCATTTTATTTAATAAAAATGGAAGACAAGGTGGGAAAGAAAAAAATTCTTACTATTTTATTTTCAGCCAAGGATCTCATTCAAGTGGGTCTTTTGGTACAAACTTGCTGACAATACCAAAACAAAGATCATCTTCGATGACATTGACTCATCATATAGGTCCCAGACGAGCAGGTAAGATCATGCAATTTGTATAGCTTAGGGGCAGGATGTCAAGGTAGTAGTTAATACATCATGTATTACAATAGTTTTTTTTCATGTAAATGTAGTACTAAAATAACATCAGCATGTTGCATATATTTTAAAAAGATTTTATTTTTAATCTGCTTCTGACAATACTCAAAATTACAGTTAACATCAACTTTGTAGAAATCTCAACTATTCACCTAGTGCTGTGTAGCTGCCAAATGTTATGACGTTCCGTATGGTTGGTACCTGTTGAAAATTGCAACGTTCACATACATTAATAAGGGCCTTTTTTTAGTAATTATGCTTTTTGTAATGGAACAGTGTCACTTAGACACTTCTAAATACCTGATAGCCATCTGAGATGAATATTTAAACAAATTTTGGAAGGAGTTGGAGTAGATTTTATTCTAACACTGTCAGTGTAATAAGCTAGTAAATGCTCTAACAGCAGTGCTGAAATAATGTGTATATCAGTATTTCAGAGATTATAAGTGGTCTATTTGCCCATATTAAGTGAAAACTTGAAAACTGCTTCTTTTGACATTTCTGCCTATCCATTTTAGCATGATTTAAAAATAACAACCTGTCTAATAATTTTGTTTTATAAAAGTTTAAATATGCAGGTTGGATTGAGAGAGATGAATGCACTTTTTAATTTTTTTTTTTTTTTTTTTTTTTAAACTCAAAAACTCACCAGTTTTCCCTGTATTACTTACTGATGGTTTGGTTGTTTCCCTTTCACTCTTCTAAACACCAAGAAACATGCAAACTCAGGCCAGATCTGCATGTAAACACATTGTTGCACATTCTAAATGGTTCTGTCTTCATAAAAAGCTGGGCTGCCTTCTGCACTTCTCTACTTCGAATCTTGTGGAAAATACAGAGTGCAATGATATGCCTTAAAACCTGCTGAATGTGTACATGGAAAAAGGATGAAATTAAGTAACCAACATTAGAGTATTAATCTGTTTTAGTTCTGGAAGGGAGTTTACAAATTGCTTCTCAACTTTCCAGATCTTTCTTTGCAGCAGTCAAGTGACATTTGCTTTCTAAAACTTCTGTCTCTGCACCTAGCAATGTGGACTTTGAAAAATCTTGTCTTTTACTGCAACAAAATGTAATTACATACTACTCTTAGGGTGTGGAGTCATATGACACTGTTGGAAGTGTATAACCTATGCATTCCTTATTTAAGGGCAATACTGTATATTCTCTTAGTAATTTGTTATCAGGCACTGTACAGTCATAAAACTTATGATGGAGTTTTTGCTTCATAGTTTGCAGCAAAGTGATTCAGTTTGGAAAGTCCATAGAATAACTCGTTATTTTGCTCATGGGCACTTTATTCTTTTTGATAAAAGTATGTTTACAATGGCTATAACTTACCTTGGGCACTTGTAGATAACCTGTCTTTTGTGTATGTTCACAAGGGAAAGAAATGATGTTTTGGCTTAATGCAAAATTTTGTTGTAAATTCATGTTAGGCACAGAGTAGCCAAAGTCTGGATTTACCAGCTTGCTTTCCTAGATTTCACAGACAGAAGCCTGAAGTAAACCCTAGCTTACTGTTTGAACAGGAATGGGGAATTTCATGGACCTAAGGAAGATGGACTTGTTTGTTTGTTTGTTTGTTTGTTATCTCTAATTACCCATGAGCAAACTTTAGATTTTTTTTTCCAGTGGCTTATTAGGCAGATTTAGATAGATTATCATGCCAATTAAAAGAAGGTACATCACTGTCTAAAAAGGCCAGTATCTGCCCACTTTAATCCCTTGCTTTGAAAGTATGATTACAACATTTTTTTTTTTTACTTTGTTTTTAAAAATGTCTCGAGCATATTTTTTCTTCATTGCAAAACAATGAGGTAGAAGATTTTTGTCTAGGTCAGTTATCAATAGTGAATTGTTTTTGATGATTTTTTTCTGGAAAATGTAAAAAACCAATCCTGAGTCAGAAGGGAATATGGAAAGTTTCAGCTACTGATTAAATTTTGCCGAAGCTAAAAACAAAACCAAGCCTTTGAAAGCCAGATGTTATAACACATTACATAGTTTGCCCATTCAGATGTGTAGCCTAGACTGTTGCATAGTTGTAGATCTCAAAACTTGGAATAGATCTAGCTACTTTATATATGTTTAACAGCGTGAACTATACACTGGGTTTTGAAAACTTGCACATTCTTTACAATTTATAAACGTTCTTGTGGTTTAATTTCAGTCTTTCTAAACAGTAATGTTTTTATTGTAATCTGAACCCCATGTAATGTTTGTTTTGGAAGGTGCTTCTCCTGGCCTGAGTCCTGTGGGTTCACCTAGTCATGGATCTGTCTCCAGTGGGGCTTTCAGCAGCTGGTCACCTATAGAATTTCCTGATACTGCTGATTTTCTTACAAAACCAAGCATTAATATACATAAGCCTCCAGGATACACATTTAGTTCTCCAGATTTTCAGCAGCAAGTTAAAACACCTGTAGGTTATATGTGTAGCAGGTACTGTAAACTCAGTTACATTTTTAGTCACTTCATATGCGTTGAAAAGAATACAATTAAAATGAAAAAATATGACAAGACCTATACATCTACTAGTATTGAAAAAAAGTCATATGGTCTCATAATAATCTGTAACTATATTATTCAGGGGGTACTGTATGTATGCCATTGATTTGAAATGGCTCATCCTTGATAGCAGCAGTTATTGTAGAGTAACAATATTTTACAGATTTTTAAAAAAGAAGGACTTCCTACCTGGGAATTGAATTCTGTATTTCTGAATACTTTCTAAATAATTAGCTCTACTTTATTAATTCATGGAGGTGAGTCCAGGGGAGGTGATGGTTGATTATTTTCGAAGTACAGACTAAATCTGTATGTGCCAAATTTAGGAGAAACTACTAAGGTCACTTGGTGGAGGAACCTTCAAAAGCATGCGTTTTTAAGAAAAGTAATTTGCAGATATTTTTCAGTACAACACAGCAGTAGCAAAAGAAGAAAATTACTGAATGTTGTAAATATTTTTCATGTATTCTGTAAGCTGTGGACGTCAGATACTCAAGCCTGTTCCAACACCAGAACCAGAATTTGCAGAATATAAAGACAGAAAATCAGGTGGGATTTCAAAATAGACAAATATTTTATATCAACTTGCTTTTTTTTTTAAAGCAAAATAAATTAAAATTTTTATATTTCTACATTAAATTTTTCCTATGCTTTAAGTAACTCATATGCATGTATTTTATGTTAGTTTGTGACTTAGGATAATCAAGATAATCTAAAATATTGCCTGCTTCAGAGTAAGGATTTTATAATAGGCTTCCACTCATAGCTTTATAGTTCTGTACTCCATGTATCAAACAAGTTCTCTGCCATCGCAGCTAAACTAATCACTGAACCAATTTTTGCAAGTAAAAAGTTATGCTTCTAGCTTTTCTCAATCTTCAAATTGGTTTTGCCTAATAAATTTTGTCCTTTACAACTTTTTTGTTGTTAAATTCTTAAATAAAAATGGTTTAGAAACAAGCTATTACTTACATTTCTGTGAAGAATCTGTATGATCAGTTCAAGAATTATTAGCAGTAATTTACAAATAAATTATTGACATAGTATTTATGTATTTATTTTCTTTAAGGTGAAATTGGAAGTGCTAGTATTTCAAAAGAATCTTTCCACCATACAGAGAAGAAAAAAGATGAAAAAAAGGAAATGATTGATCAAACACAAAATAATCTGCTTGTAAGCATGTAATTGCAAAAAAACTTGCAATAACTTTTATCAATACAGTATTTCTTTATCATTTCTAACATGCTGTAAAGAGGTCTTTGCACTGCTAAGAATTTGTAATTTCTGAAGGGAAATGGTGCATCGTTGGAATTCAGATTTTCATTTAACAATTGTGTATTGCCAGCTTGCATAAATTTTACTAGCAAATGACAAGAAAGATGGTGATTGTATTAATTTTTTGTTGATCAAAATTAATTTGTTTAGATTTAATGTTGATAGTAGGCTCAAACACTGATTGACTAGTATTTTCTCTTGGAATTTTATGAAAGATGTGGCAGTTTCAGTGAGACTTACAAGTGAATGTTCATACAGTGAAGTATATTGGAAGTGCAGGGAGACAAATGGTTTAAGCTTTACTAATATTTTGGGTTTATACAACAATTTTTTTAAAGCTTGTTCAATTAATGAACTGTTAAAGCTCAGTAAATGTTTTGTTAGCCTATGCATATTTTTGTTTTATTTTTGTTTTATTAACTCATCTTGTTTAAAAAGAAATAAGAATGAAAATTTAGCACCATCTCAGAAAGCCCTAGAATCTGCTGCCCCAAAATATGAAAAGTCAAGCCCTTAACTGTGCTATTTGTACTATTGATTTATGATTTTCTCATAGCCGTAGTTACAGCACCATTCAATAAGTTCAATAATGATTTATTATTTTCATGGCTTTTTTTGCCAATACAACTGACAAATTAGTTTTTGTTGTTATTTTAGAGATGATAAAGTATCTTACTCTCATACAGGTGGAGCAGAGTCCTACGTTAGAAACAGTGTTATTAGACCATGATTCACTAATGGAGAAGATGAACAATTGGAATTTCCAAATTTTTGACCTTGTACAAGAAATGGGAGACCAGTCTGGAAGGATTCTTAGCCAGGTTTGTTGTCTTTTATTATATGAGGGAGGGTGTGTAAAGCTGTCATGCTTATATGTTTTATTTAAACCGTGAAGAAGTTTTGCAGTCAACATATATATGAATGCTAACTTGAAAAGTAGAAATATCATTTCTCATGTACTCCATCTCATTGTAAACCATAAAAAGTGATTTATCTATAGACAACTTGCTCCAAATTTTCTGAATTTTATTCTCAATGTAAAAATAGGTTAGATTCACACTTAGTAGGTTCTGTAGTAATATGCCATTTCCTATGAAAAATTGTCTCCTGCTTTCAGAATTACTACCTTATTTGTCAACCATTTCTTTTTTCTTTATTTCAGTAAAATATTTCTGCCAGAGCTACACCTGTGGGGGAAGAGAAGTGATCTTTTAGGCAGTCTTTTGCCTCTTGGTCCTACAAACAATGGGATTTTTTTTCCATGCTGCTTTCTGCATGTAGTATCCCTTTTATCTCTTTCTGACTTACTACTAAACTCTTCGTGCAGTTTCATGTTGTGCTGAAGCCAGTCTACTGGCAGGTGCAAAAGTATGATCCTGTTTACTCTTCCCCAGCCTCTCTCATTCATCAATGTCATCTGGAAGCTTCTGTCTCTTTCTTTGTACTGGATTTAGCAATCATGGAGCTATAGTATGAGCTGGATTTGCCTTTGATCTGGCCATAAAATATTTTAATTGCCGGTATCTTAGTTTCCTACCCGGAGTAGAATGCGTGTTACTCTTGCTCAAGGGTAGTGTTAGGAACAATCAGATGGAGGGAAGGAAACAGGTTAGAAGCACTCAGGTGCAGTTGGAACCATAGGCCTGCACCTATACTGAAGACAGGAGAAACCAATGGGGATAATTTCGTTTTTGTCATTAGACACTGTCTTTTCTTTCATAATACACAATATTCTGGGTATTTTAAATCTTCAATTAGTGCTGTTTAATCAAATGTTCTCAGGTCTTTTGTCACCTCTGTTAGTGACAACTGTGAATGTACAGACTAGAATGCCACAATCCACTTTTGAGTGGTGTTTTTACTGTAGTATACTAGTACTCTGTGATCCACATTAGCTTGCATTTCATTTGTGTGCAATCTAGGGGACAGTTCAAACCTGTAAGTACTTAAGTGTGCAGGTTTCTACTTAACTCTATCAGAATTTCTGTATCAGTTCTTCCTGATATTGTATGTATGTGTACTACTTGTCCTTCTCCTCCTCCTCCAGACCCAGTCCTTTTGTCTGTTGTGCTGTAAGCATCTGATACGTATCTTACTTAAGAGCCAATTAAAAACTGTATTTTACCATCATCAGTTGTAAGGTTCTCAGATTGGGTATGTGTAAGGGGAATGGTTGGGACAGGTGGAAGGAGGGATGTCCCCTCATTTTGCTCTCATGTTCCTTTGAGCACCTTCCACACTTCAGAACTTATACTTTCTCTGAAGAGTCTGGGAAAGTAGTGACAAAAATGAGTAGCAGTGACTTGTTTGAAAAGCTTTCTTAATATTTGCAGTCTTGGGGGGCATTAGGTCTTTGTAGTCATCAAGTTCTACTTGTAAACCATAATATATTTGCAGAGTAGATACATGTGTGGGTGTTCCGAGTACATTTTTGAAATATTTTTTCATTTACCAGCTAGCTTTGACTTATCTTGGGTATTTTTAACATAATGAATAAAAGAAATAGGATTTCTTTACCAAAGTCTCAAAAATAAATACAATGTTGGGTTTTTTTATATTAATGGCTCTGCTACTCTAGTTAAGTAATTTGAATTTTTGAATAATAAGTAGGAATATAGGTTTCTTTTTAGGTCACTAATGGAATAAAGCATGAGTTCTTTACCATTATGAAAATTTTGGAGAATATTATTAAAAATAATCAGTTGTACATAGAATTTATCAGTAAAGAAATAAAAGCTTTTCTTATTCTGTATTTGAGAGGATGATAAAAATCCACATTTTTGTGCTAAAAAATCATTAAACATATCTCTATGACAATAGCTTTCAGATAATCTTTAAAGGAATTTCAGTAATTTCCATCTCTATCAGCAAGAAAAATTTTAAAAACAGGAATATTTTTAAAATTGAAAAAGCAGAATATGCTTAGGTATATTTTTCAGACTAAAATTCATTTTAATATGTATTTAGGTAACTTATACCTTGTTTCAAGACACTGGTTTGTTTGAAATTTTCAAAATCCCAACTCAAGAATTCATTAATTACTTCCGTGCACTAGAAAATGGCTACCGTGATATTCCCTGTAAGTACTATCCAATTACATATGTTTTTCTTTTATATTAGTGTATCTCCTTTAGTGTGTGTATTAGTTTAATGTTTAATACAGAGGTAGACAATGTCTGAACTTAGTATATTTTTAATTAATACATTTGTCAGAATTTAGAACTGATTTAATGAATTGCAGCAAAAAATTGGTGGACTCCAAAACTGAATTTGTTAATATGTAGGTTGAATATAATCTTAAAGAATTTGAATGAGTAGTTGAATCAAACACACTGAAGTCAATGGTAGAATATTTGTTGATTTAACAGAAATTTGATTTAGGCCCGTAATAGGATAATAAGAAAATACAGAATTTTGACAGTAATTATTCATCTTGCTGTTTAGGGCAGCCAAATTTATTGGAAAACAAAACAAAACAGAAAACACCCCCTCCCCTGCCCCCCCCATGTCACAGATGTTTGCACCAACCCAGGTGCTTGTAGGTATCAGATTGGAAGCAATGTTAGTGGCTCACCATCACTGATTTAAAAGGCTACTTAATTCCTTCCTGACTCAGGTAGGATGAAGTATGTTTAGAGGATGTTTGATGTTTATCTAACTTGTTTCTTAAAAATGTTCAGTGATATAGCCTCTACTAACAATTTAAATTCAATTTTTCCTTCATATTTAAACAAAATCTCCCTTATAGTAAATTTGGTACATTAAATTTCTTTATTTTTTCTTTTTGTTCCTTTTGATTGTATTTCAGATAATATTTTTGATTATATTTTAATTTTCAGATCACAATCGTATACATGCTACAGATGTTCTTCATGCAGTGTGGTATCTGACAACACGGCCCATTCCTGGATTTCAGGAAATTCATAATGAGCATATAATGGAAAGTGATATGGGTATGTATTCACATAGGTTATTTTTTTCTTTTGCTGTGAGAATGTTTTAATGAAACTACAAGAGGTAAAACAAATTACTCTGGAAGAAAATATCTAATTATTCTTATCACTCAAATATTTTTTTGTATTTTAATATAAGGCAGTAGAAATATCACAATGTTAGTACACACCATTCAGAAATATCATGCAGTAGATTTTTAGAAAAATTATTAGATAAGTAATGGTTAGTTTGTTAACCAAGAATACAGGTTCACTTAATAAATTTTCTATGCTGAATGAAACCTCTGTTTACTGCTACAGTCAGCCTATTTTTAGCATTTGAAATACATTAGACAAATATTTCTTAACTTTATTGGGAAATTAAATAGACCAAAGGAAAAGTACTAAAGTCAAAGTATTTAACTTAATTGAAGTTCTCCTTAAAGGTTTTAGTGTAAAAATGAGTATTTCAGAATTCTGTATTAGATATCACATGCAGACATTCAGGCATTGAAGTGACTGCCCTAACAATAACTGCATAAGAGCATCCCTGAAAGAGAAATAAAGACTTCAAATTCAAATTTTGTATGACGTTAGTTCTAATGAAGCTTGCTTTTGTGTTGTCTGTGACTTCATGGAAATAACTTTTAAATTTAGATTTGTAGTTTTTACTAAAATATATACTGTAAGTAAAGTGTAATTATTCTAAATATTCACTTTTATACTAAAATGTATGTATTTAAGAAAAATAAAATGTGGAAATCAAGCACTCTCTAAGAAATCTGTTTTATATGTGCAGTAAAAAAAGACAAGATGCAAGTCATGTGGCTTTTAAGGGACTGTAATTTTAAGAAGTAATTTGTGAACTGTACAGAACATCATACAGTATATGTTATTTCTTCCTTACTAATTAGCCCCTCTGCTGTCACCTTTCTCTTTTTTCCAAGTTTGCCCATATCCACTGATTGCACCCTATTGCATTTTCTTTCTTTAAGTGTTAAAAGGGTTGGGACTGGAAACTTGGCTGGAAGAAAGAAAAATGATAAAAATCCTTTTGTTTCCCTTTACAAAAAAGTGAAATTAAAATAAGAAATTATAGTCTTATTGCTTTGGAACTCTTCCAGTATAAATGTTACTAGGATTTTTAATCCTTGCTTATTCTATTAAGGCAAAAGAGCCCCTTTTTATTATGCAGTGACGAAGTAAGTACTATTGCATTTTTTTATTATTTTTTTAAGTAGTGACTTTGTCTAGGGGAAAGAGGAGAATAAAACTGTGAATCTCCTTATCATGCAAATATTTCTAACTTAATGGGTTTAGTTCCTTTTGCAGTAGTTTCCACTGTCCCCTGAGCTTTTCCTGTAGGTCTGCAAGTTCAAGAAATGGGCAAATTATAGAAATACTGATTGATCCTTTCTTGGCCTTATTTAGGTTGGAGAGAAACTGTAGAATGCTCTTTTAGTGCTGTCATTTTAAGAAGGGAATGAAATTCCAGGTCTGCATAACAGCAGGAGGTCTTCAGCAGCATGACAGTAAGGGGACGGCAAAGAAGTGACAGAGACCTTAACAGTAATGTGTAACCACTGGTATCCATGTGGATTTTCCAAGATCTGTAGTTTCGTCTCTGAGATGTACATTTTTGCTAGTTTTTCTCCTTCTCTTCATTCCCTCCCATGGAACAAATACCTACAAATGCATTTTAATAATTAAAAGCTTAGATTGTTATGGTTGCTTTCTAATCTAAATGACAACTCTACTGCAATCAAGAGACATAGACTAGATGGCCAGTGTCCCTTGTTCCACTAGATTGCCTTCTGCGCTTGCAGAAACATTCCTCTGAACCACCCTTCTGCAGCGCAAGTGAACTGTAGTTGCAAAGAGTGACTTCCTCTGCTTTATATCTTCTAAGGCACCATACAGTTTCAAGGACCAAGGCAAATCTTTTCTTCCTCTCCTCTTCCGATGAGGGCAGTTAAGTGTGGATATGTGCCCCACACATATTGCCAAAAGTGTAAAGTCTGCATTTCTTTTTCTAAAATTGCGTGGCAGGAGTGAGCTTTGACTGTGGTGAATTAAAAATATTTCTTTTTCCTGATTACGACTGTTCAAAGCTCTTCTGAAAGTGTCCTTTATTTGTGTGAATGATAGTTATCCCTCAGCATTGTAATGGGAAATCTTGTATGAGAAAACGGATCCTGAGGTATATCTGTATGTAGTACTAGGTAAAGAATTGGTTTTAGAACAGGAACATTCTGCTTTCCAGTTTTGGGACACTTCTTACAGGCTCCAAAATGTCCTGCAGGATTTTGCCCTCCTTGTGTAATGTCATGAAACAGCTGAAGCTTTTTATGTATTTGTAAGACTGCGTCTACCCTTTTGGACAACCTGTGTGGCCATGACGAATTGATGACTTACTGTCATTTCAACTTTTCTTCAAATAGCTGGTTTATCTAAAAAAAAAGTCATACTATTGTTTATAAAGTGTAAGTCAGTCTTTGCCAATTATTCAGCTCCACAATTACAAGGATAACTATATTAAGATTATGTTCGCAATAGTATCTGAGTCATTTAAAATGTATTGAAAATATGAATGAAATAATGTTCTAAAAAATATTTTATTTTTGTATTTTCAATTTTCTTAGATGAAGCCAGTGGTATTGCTCCTGTTCAAGTCAGCTATATTTCTTCAAAAAGTTGTTCTATTGCTGATGACAGTTATGGTTGTCTGGCATCAAACATTCCTGCTTTGGAATTGATGGCTTTATATGTAGCAGCTGCCATGCACGATTATGATCATCCTGGTCGTACAAATGCCTTTCTAGTGGCTACAAATGCACCTCAAGTAAGAAATTCTTTAACCAGAAAATTATTTGTCTGTGTCTGAAATCAGAAAAATTTTTTTCAGTTCCTATTTAATCTATATTCAATTAATTATTTTCTAGGATGTTTTATATAAACACAGCAGTTGTGAGTAAAATCTACTACTGTTTTAATATTTTAGTTAACTCATTTGCAGTTAAGAGGTATTCATCAGCAGCGTTAAACACAGCACATTGAAAACTAGTGATACTCCACACCATTTCGCATTAACCACAGTTCTTACATGCTTTGGAGTTCTTTTCATGTTTTATTTAAACAATACTGGAATTAAGAGGAATTAAAAGCATATACTTAGATCTGGGTTTTGGTTTGGGTTTTTTTGTTTGTTTGTTTTATGTCAGTGTGTGTGCTCCACACATACTGCCAAGAGTGCAAAGTCTACATTTTAAGTGGTTTGTGTGTGTGAGCCTACAGTGTGAATGTAGATGTCACTAAGACATCATTAAGGACTTTTAAGGAAGAAAAAGGAAAGAAAAAGCTTTGCTAATTGTTTGGGTTTTTTTTTTTCCTCATCTGCCATTTTTGTTTCACTTTAACCCTCAAAACTAGAAGGCAAAACATCATTTCCAATAGTTGTTTTCTTTTTTCTTTTTTTAAATTAAGACTTGTTTCTGACTAGCCCTTAAGCTTCAGACTATTTAATTATAATTTTAAATCTTTACTCTGTTATTTATGATTCTCTCTCTCTCTCTCTCTCTTTTTTTTTTTTTTTTTTTTTTTTTTTTTTTTTTTTTTTTTTTTTTTTTTTTTTTTTTTTTTTTNTTTTTTTTGTAGGCTGTTCTCTACAATGACAGATCAGTCTTAGAAAATCACCATGCTGCTTCTGCGTGGAATCTTTTCTTATCACGACCAGAATACAACTTTTTATCAAATCTTGATCATGTAGAATTCAAGCGTTTTCGTTTTTTAGTGATTGAAGCAATCCTTGCCACAGATCTCAAGAAGCATTTTGATTTCCTTGCAGAATTTAATGCCAAGGTTTGTTACATTTTAGTGTCTGCACTGAGCTGGTCATGATATACTGATGTTAGTGTTGCTACTCAGTAGCTGTTAGTATTAATAACTTGCATTTAAAGTTTGATATTATTTAAATTTTAAAAAAAAATTATTTAAAAATTATTTAAATTTAAAAAATGCAAATAGAGTATTTCCTTTGTACAAACCAATTGTAGATTGTTTTGTAGATTGCCTAATAAGCCTAGCAGATGTGACATAGGGACCCACAGGAGACCTCAATTGTATCTCACATTTCCATCTTCTGAGAGATAGTAAATGACTTTTTTTGACTATATAAGACAAAAAATGATGTAGAAAAACTAATGCTAGTGTCTGTTGTGCAAAGCCTGAAAAAAAAAAAAACATTGATGAATAGTTTTAACTTAATTTTTAAAAATGTATGTGCTCAACCCAGGTCAATGATATCAACAGTCATGGTATAGAATGGAGCAATGAAAATGATCGCCTACTGGCCTGTCAAATATGCATCAAACTGGCAGATATTAATGGCCCAGCAAAAGTTAGAGAGCTGCATCTGAAGTGGACAGAAGGCATTGTTAATGAATTTTATGAACAGGTGGGTATGGAAAGTGTAATTTACTCTTTTTTAATGACAGGCAGATGATCAATTCTTTGCATTACCAAATGTATAACTAAATTAAACATTATTCCTTGTGTTAAATCTTCAGGTAAGATATTTCCATCTTCTCTTTCCGAATACTGAAAATTTATTTTTATGGGTAGCATACTAACATAATCTTTTACTTTCTATCAATTGTGTTAGAAGTTTGAAAACAAGCTCCCTGCCAGTGTTGTCCATTTTTCAGATATTAGTTTATTTTCTTTTGGTTTTTTTTCTTAGGATGATGCTGATAAACCAAAATAACTTCTTCCACTTTGGGAAGTTAAGTTCACCGGTATGTTTCCAGGTCAAAGAATATGTATAGAATCCACAAGAATGGAAATGTATATTCAGCTAACTCTTAGTGCAAAGACAGAAGATATTTCAAAACTTTCAAAATTAAATATTAAAAATACACATTTGTAACTAACAGTATTAAAATGTAAATAAGATTTTTACAGTGGAACTTTGAGAAATAATCAAGATTAACTGGAAAAAAGTCTGTAAATTTGTTGCCTATTTTTACATTTACAACTTCTGTAAGCCCCCCAAAATATATTCTACATTTCTACTCTTATTTTTCTGTAGTCAGCTTTCTGAGGAGTTAACTATTTATGAGGCAACAACCAGGGATTGAAAAATATTTTTCAAACTAGGAAGATAAAAGTAAACAACAAAATCACTTGGGATATTTAAGCAATAGCAATAATAATCTGAAGTGCTCACACTTACTGTAAGATCTTAGTATTCTAAGTTGCTCCTTTAGGAAAAACTTTTTTGTAAAACTATTAGGTCCACAGAAGTGCTGAGATAAGTGATTATGTCTGAGTTGTGTATGAGCAACTGTTCAATTTTTTTCTTCTCCAATTTATAAAATGGGAAAAAAACCAAAACCAAACCACTTTATTCTGGATGGTATAGTTCAGTTCATTCTTCTATGACTTTTGGGGGAAGCCATTTACCAGAATGCCATACTCTAGCTGATTACTTTCCCATTTTCTCTGTTCGTCAAATCTCTGCCTACCCTGAAGCCGTCCTGTAAAGGCAGAGGAGTAGCAGCTCCAGTAGAACTAGGTCTCCATCCATGCACAAGCAAAGCAGCAAAGCTGAGGGGAGGATTATAGGCTATGCAAGTCTGAGCCATAATGTGTCTTTATTTTAAATTGGCCTAATTATGTTTTCATTCACTTAGTCTAGACTATTATTGCCTCTAGTAAAAAGATACAATCCATGTGATGTTTACTCGGTTCCTTAAAAGTAATCTTTAAAATAAAAATTTAAAGTTAATTGTGTGAGAAGTTCTGATAATTTTTTTTGTTTCTTTTTCAGGGTGATGAAGAAGCAAGTCTTGGATTACCTATAAGCCCCTTCATGGATCGTTCTTCTCCACAGCTTGCAAAACTGCAAGAATCTTTCATCACTCACATAGTTGGCCCCCTTTGTAATTCCTATAATGCAGCTGGGTTGCTTCCAGGGCAATGGGTTGACGAAGAGGAGGAGGATGCAGAAAGTACTGAAGATGATGATGGAGCACAGTTAGAAAGTGATGATGAAGAAATGGAAGATGATCTTATTTTAAGTAAGTTTCTGTATTTCAGTTGGTGCATATGGTTGTCATTTAATAGGTTCAGACATAGCAATGATGGTTGAAATTGTATAGTACAAATATTATGAAGCAGCATAATCGCAAAATCTACAAATGTTAATCTTTTAATAAAATTTTTGTTAATACCAGGAGACCTGCAATTTGAAACAGAAACTCATTGTTATCCTTTGCCACGTCACTATTTAAATATTCTGAATAAGCATCCATGTTCTTTGCTCAAATTTACCTCTCTCTTACAACGTGCCATTGGTTTTGTATGTGTAAAATACAATTACTCTGAATCTCAAACAATCAAATATGCTTATAATTTTACAGAAGCTCAAAGAAAAAAAGGTAGACGAATATTTTGCCAGCTAATACACCATCTTAGTGAAAATCACAAAATATGGAAGAAAGTGATTGAAGAGGAAGAAAAAAATAAAGCTGAAGGAGCTAAACTGCTGACTGAGATCTCACCTTTACCTCAAGCAGATGAAATTCAGGTTATTGAGGAAGCTGATGAAGAAGATGAGCGACAACTAGGAGAAGACAAGACATGCTGAGAAAACTTCAGTGGTGTCCAGTATGATGATAGCCTTTTTTTTTTTTTTTCCACTGTGCTGACTTTAGCCTGACACAGTTCACATAAAATTGAAAGGCCTTAATACTGTGAGAGGATTCTTTCTACTCTAGTGGAATCCCACTCCTATGCACTTTCGCCACACAGAATACGAAACTTTATTCAAAGATTGAGTATTGTATACCCTGATGCAAAGTTCTTTATGCCTTAGTTGGTATAAAATATCCTGATATAATGCTGCCTTGCTGAATATGGAACTCTTATTTTCCTTGAGGTACCTGCAATTTTAAAAAACATTCAGTGACTTCAATTACCAAAGTGGCAAGAACTTTTTGCTAACAAGGAAATGTGGGATGAATCCTAATATTGTCTTGAGTTGTTTATTTCATGTTGTTTTTGAACATGAATAAGAAAAAGTCTGTGCCTGTATGAAAACTATGTTACTGTTGCAGTACAAGCCTGTTGTGGGGTGTCTACTTAGTGCAGTAGTGTGCTTAATGTAGTCATCTCAGAGCAACTGTTCAAGGGCTGTGACATAAATGCTGAATTCTGATATTTGTGGTTTAAAAAAGAAAAAAAATCCAGGTGCATCTATTTCTGATGCTTTTTATTATTGTGCATAATCTGATGTTTTATTTTTGCAGAAAAGATTCAGGTTTGCAGTGGGTGTTCATGATAATTCATTGAATACAAGGCCATTATCATATGTTGCCTTGCTGTTTTGTGGTAGAACATTAAAAACCTGTTCAGCTACTTAAATTATTAAGGAATTTTATTCTTTTAGTCATAATGGTATATTTCCTGCCCTTACTCAGGTTCCTATTTAAAAACAAGTCAACCACATCATAGATTTTTATCTTGCACCGATTTCTGGTATTAAATTTTAAGGAAATAAGATCGTATTTCATTTATTCTTTGTATGTAAAACTTTAGGAGAATTAAAGTTTGTTTTGTTTTGTTTTGTTTTTTTTAAAAGACATAAACTACTGTTTCAAAATGGCTAGTGTATTTTAATGTGCCCCACATCTTTTCTCCCATCACAGACATAGCTTATATTGCCTTCGTTTGATGTACATCCAGAAATATACATATCAAAAGCAGAACATGAAAACTTCATGTAAAGCCTAATAGTAAGATAAACATCACTGTACTATATTACATTTAAGATTGTTGAGTTTTTAAATAAGAAACTTAGACATTCCACACAAATGTATTTTTAGGAACACTACCATTGTAGTTAAAAAAAAAAAAAAAAAAAAAAAAAAAAAAAAAAAAAAAAAAAAAAAAAAAAAAAAAAAAAAAAAAAAAAAAAAAAAAAAAGGCATAAATTAGGCTACAAGTATGTAAGTAAGCCACAAATAAAGCTAGTTTTAAAAGTGCACCTTTTAGTACTAAACATTTGTATGCTGTGCAGTTGAATTGAATAAAACAAATGCACACATGTGCAAGTTGCTAAATGTATCTTAGCATATTTGTGTTTACACTTACATCAGTTGACTTGAAAAAAAGGTAACCTTGTGTAAATTGTATTGCACTATTTTACACAAACAAATTTTTATTCTGCTCTTTGATTGGCCAGTTAAAATAACTGAAAGGAATTCTTTTTTTATTTTCCACTAATAAGCTTTTTGTTGATCCATTTAGAAGACCACTGAGACGTGCTTTTGCTATTTTATATATTCAGTGCCAAATCCCCCTTTGCTGCCATTATTACTATCACTGCATTTTTTTGTAACACGAGCAGTGTTAAAACCAGGTATTTCTGTCATTAATAAAATGTTGCACTATTGAAGCTGGCACTTATTGATCATTCACTTGTATTTTACATTTGTTGTTCATATATTTTCCTAACAGATGATTTGAAGATTACAGAAATTATGCTTGTTTCAGTATGCTGTATTCTCAGCATTTTGTGTTTAGCCTATGTGTTTGTGTATAAAAAAAATCACTTTAATACTGTTTAGTTTCATTTTGCTTTGACTGAAAAAAAGATGCAAATGAGCTTGTCTAAAGTTACTGTTACATTATTTTACATGACAGTTTTCCATTTAGTTTCCTTTTAAAAAATTATTATTAAAAACTAATATAAAGAAAGAATAAGAAGGTAAAAATAACATTTTATCTTTTACTAAAGCATTGGCAGCATTTATATCTGGTGACAACTTTGCCAGCAACTTTCTTATCTCAGGTTTCCCTTAAACTCTTCAGAAATACTGAAGCAATTTTTAAATTCAGAAGCAAGTAGCAAACCTCAGTGTTTAATAAACTATAATCCTAATATGTATTTCCAATTAGATATTTTCAAGTTACAATAGCTTGCTTCAAAGATATGTTTAATTATGAATGTATTCAAAATCCACCTTAAAATGTCTTGTTATTTATGTATACATAATATGTGATTAATTGTTACTCTAAGAGCAAGGGAAAAAGAATGTACAAATGCCATCAAAGGTTGGTTCAGGGCATGTTTGCAGAAGTGGATGTAACTATAACTGAAGGCGTCTTAATCTTTCAAAAATGGTAATGGAGGGTCACTTGAATGTTGATTGAGCTATTGTCAACAGTAATATATCTATTGGTTAACAATAATATATCTCCTTATAAGGAGCCCTTTCATCAGCCCCTTTCCTATCAAGAGTCTCCCGTCTCCTCATTGCCTTCTTTTACAATATATGTTGGATTACTTGCTCCTGTGCATACAGAACTAGACTACAAAGTTTTCTGTAAGGACCCAATTCCCTCCATGCCTCTGGAGACCTCTGGATGTTATGGTGGTGCTAAACTAGTCAAAATGAACTACTTGGATCCTCTTCCTGTGAGTTCTTCCTCCATGACAAAGTTAGACGGTGAGTCTAAGATTCAAAATGAAAGGACTGGTGTAACATTACTTAAGGTGAGTCCAAATTAACAAAATTTGCGCAAGACCCGATTTGCTCTGTGCATAGAACCATTTCTTCTCTGTGCTTCTTGCATTCAATTTTAATCACAACCAGTGGCAGGTGAATCAACAAAACGAGTTAGAAGAATTCAAGAGTTCACTTTTAGCTTTGGTGCTTCCTCCTGGGCAGGCATAGTTGAGGCTGGGCTTCTGGTTCCTCTAAAAGTATACACAGAATATACAGTATACACAGGTAATCCAGTGTGTGGCACTAACATTCACAGGGCAGTACTTTCCCTTTTGTCCAAAAAACATTTGAGAAGGTGTGAGAGGTGCAGAATTGGAAGTGTCTCATATGCTGGTGAGTGTGAGATCAGGAATCCCAGTCTGTGAGATGTTTTGGAGTAAAAGGATGGAATTAGTTTAGGTGATGAGAATTAGAAAGGAGATGTAAGGATGGCATACACACACACACAAAAGATATGTTCTTATTCAGAAGAGAGACACTGTTTATTGTTTCAAGCCAGTTCATTGTCTTCAAAAGAATAAGGAAACAGGATATCTTTGGTAAGTCAGAATATTCAGATTGTTAGAAATGAAATGAAAATAGAAATGAAAATTAAATTATACTACTAATAAAGATACAACTATCATCACTTGAGTTGTGATGCAAGTTTAAGAAAATTGATTTTTCTGTGGCCAGTGAAGATTAGATGAGAGAAAAAAAAAATATGGAGTTGATTAAATGAGGTACAAAAAGTATAATCAAGGCAGTGTTTTATTTTGCTTTTTTTCCTCCAGCTTTCTTCAGAATTGTGTTTCTGGACAATGTGCTGCTTCATGTCTGTGTTAAGGCAAATGAGGTAATGAATTGCTTTCATTTTTGCAATGAAGAATTTTCCTTTTGATATCTTCTGAAGTAAGCCTTTAACTTGTTATAAGAATCATACTGCAGATTTTCAGAGATGAAGTTGGCAAAAGAACACAACTGTTAACTGGTCCCTATCTGATCTTAATTTAATAGGGCCATAAGCAATTAGTAGTTTTGTCCTCTGCTAAATGAGAAAGAATAACGTCTTGTATTTCAGAGGAAAGAGTAAAGAAAGCTTATGGACTAAGCTGCTATAGAATAAACATTCCAGTGCTCTTGAGTTTCTAGCTGGCAGTGACCTTCCTGGCATAGTGTACATCCCCCACATCCTTCTGAATCCAGCTAATAGATACATAACTGAGCAATCTGTCTCAATGGTTTTGTTGTCCATTTGTTACTCTCATTTCTCTAAGACATTTCTGGCTTAGACTTTAAGTAATACTTCTGGTTAGTCTCATTTCTGTTATCTGCAATACTCTAAAAAAAAAAAAGTAGAGTAACTAGCAATTGCTTGTTTTGTTAATAACAGTATTAAGCTATAGAAAGTGGTTCCAGTAAAGAAGAAACTCTTTTCCTTTGGTACTGAGATTGAAACATCTGTCCAGAAATTGGCTGAATTTAAATGCTATTGTTGTGATACAGTCAGGATACTGAATAATGGATGCTTAATGTATTTAAGTGATTGACACTTACTTGGTTCTATGTGACACTACAGACACCCTTTAAAAAGGGCACAACACAATCAGAAATGTTTGACCAGAAGGTTTCTTTTGGAATCTGTACACCATCAGTCATCTTTTGATTTCTGTACTTCAAGAGATCACAGGTGATAGCAACTGGTGTCTATGATAGGTTCTACTACACAGGCTGTATTACCTGGCAGAATGTTACCATCTGTGAAATCTAAGTAGAGAGAGTGAAAATCTTATACAGAAGAGAAACCTTCTGCCTTCTGGTTTATCTGTGAGGTTTCAGAAAAACAGAAATGTGTAATATTAAACCAATAGAGCCTTTAAATAACGGTGAGAGAGCATAGTGTTTCAAATGATTCCTAGCATTCACCTTGTGATTTGTCCATGTTCTAAATATCTTGCCAAAATAACAGGTGATGAGTCACTTCTGACTCATCTCTCCAGATCAGCAGAACCCTTTGCACCTTGAATGAGATCAAAGTCTTTTCATTTTACTTGCTTATAAAACAAAGACTAATGATTAGCTTAAAATGTAAGTATTATACCAAAAATCCAAAGCTTGACATTACTTATTGCACACAGGGAGCAGACTGCAGACTTTGTCACCTGTGCCAGTCAGATGTGAAAACTTGCTCCTATATGTGGCCATTCAAATGGAGTTAGTATACCCCTCTTTCTTTTATCATGACATTCATTAGAATGAATTAGAAATTCATTAGAATTTATTAATCTCTGTGGTATTGCCAATTTATCTGACTCATATATTAATGAAGCTTTCTCTCAGTCAAAGAAGTGAATGAAGAAGCCCTCCTATTTAGCATTGAGAATGGGTTTGTAATAATTTTGTTCTGTTCATCATAAATAAGGCATTACCAAAATACTGTTTATAATTTCAGATGTCACACTGCCTACTAGACAGATTGCAGAATTCCAGTACAGACCAGTGAGACTGACCAGAAATACGGAAGACATGGCCTAAAGAGAAGGAGAAAGATAAAATTAATTCAAGAGATTTTTCTGAGTCTAGAGAAAATGAGACTTAAGTGAGATATTCTAAGATTTTAAATACTTAATAAGGCTGCTTCAAAGAGCAAAGTAATCAGGATAATGCTTTCAGTGTTCATAGTGTTTAGGACAAGAAATAACAGCTTTAGATTGCAAGAAGGAAGATTCAGGCTCAACATGGCTAATTGTCTAAGGATTGAGAGGGCTGTGACTCACTGAAATAGATTGCCTTGGAGTATTAAGGAAGTCTTTGAAAATAAAAAAAGTCTGAAAAACAGCTTTCAGAAGAACATATTACTGGGTCAGATGAGTGAACTGCATAACTTACTGAGATCCTTTCTGGACCTATTTTTTAAATACTAGGACTAGAGATGAGATCTGATATGGATCACTTTAAATACCAATAAGAAAATATGCACAATGATAGAAAATAGTCAAATAATAACACTCAAACAACAGGAATTGGATGTGTCAACTGAATCTCTATTTCAGTAAATATTAAAAACTTTTCATTTGCTGAGTATTTAACTGGTAATGCATCTCCTACCAGAAACAGTCTTTTTATTTGTTGAGGGAGAGAGCTAGAATTGTTTTGAAAATACAGACAAGGTTTGAAGCTCTGCCAGAGTTAAGATTCTGTCTAGTTGTCAACTTATGAATAAATGGAAATGCAGTAGCCAAAATGTTTTAAAAAAATATAATTGTCTAAAGTTAGTTTGCTAAAGCTTATTATATTTTAAATATTTGTCAAGCTATATGGTCCTCTCTAGATCTTAAGAAAGTGCATAATTAAGACATTGGGAGGTGTTGGATGCTTTTGAAGATGATGTAATTCATATACTTACAAAGAGGATTAGTTTAAGCAAGTGGGGATTTTTAGATAAACTTTAGCCCTTAGCACTGAGTTTTATTGCAATCAACAATGAATTATTCTTACAGTCTCTTTTCAAATATACAATCATGACATTCATTATGACATGAAGAACTTGAATATTCTATAGACTATATCTACAATTTGTGATGAAGTAAATGCGATATTAAGGTATGTTGCATTTCCCTCTATACTGTCACAGATTAGACTGTACATTCTTTGAGAAAGAAACAGTATGTCTTATACAACGTAAAATACAATGGAACAAGATCTGAAGATGCCTTGAGGGGGCTTTAAAAAGCAACTTTTATGCTTCCAAAAAAGAGCAATTAAATTAACTTCCTAACCTATATAGGCACAAGAAGGATCATAAGTACCTATGTTTTTCCTGGAAAAATTAGGCTTATAAAATTCTGCTGTGGTGCATGTTCACCGGCATTATTATAACTTAGCTTATTGTGCAAGCTGAAGAGAACCAAAAGGGCATTTGGACTCCTTAAACAAGGGTGCATGTGGAGAAAGGAAACTTAATTACCTGAGAATAACTGGAATCCTTTAATGTGTTTTATCCATAGTGATTCTGTTACCTAACTTTCATTCCTTATTGGTATGAAACCCTACCTGGATTACCTATATTAGTGAAGGACCTGAACAACAATTGAGCGATCCTTTATTCCCTTGTTTTAGTGAGGGTATAAGAGTGTCCATGGGGCATACAGCGTAGACCCTGTTGTCTAGATGCTAATCTAGGTTAAGCATCCTAACAAATTAACTGTAATGTAAAAAGCTCATCTTTTTTTATATGTAATATTTTTTTCATGCTTCTGATAAGTCATAGTTTATACAAATTAAAAATACTTCTTTTAAGATTTTTAGTATGAGTGTAGAAAAGGAAGTCAGCACTTGAAAACAGCAAGGGAATAAATAGTAAGTTTATTCTGTTTTCTGGTATATTACTATAGGCTGATATATATCACATGTAAAATTTTAGGCAAGCAGCCATCTGCTGCGGTAATAGTAAGCTATTGGATTAGATTGTACATTCCTGATATGCTCCATTATTTTAATGGATTTAATCTATTTGGAATGTTACTTATTCAGAAGAATGTAACAAACGTAATGTCTCCTGAAGTCTGGCAGTCTTCCTAAGAAATGACCACTCTGAGTATGGGTTCTGCCTGATTCTAATCACATCAACATCAAGATATTGACAGCCTTCAAAAATATCTAAAGGGATAATCTAGAAATGGAAGAATCTGCTGATCCTCAAATTGCATTGTACGAAAGGACAGAATAAGGCATAATATTTCCAGAACAGAAGTTTAATTTGATCTTGATTAGACAAAGGGTTTGAATTATGAGGCCCAATGCCAAAAAAACACCTCAGACATCTAGCTGCTATGAAAATGCACGTCTGTACCTTCACAGACCAATTTATACTGAGAGTTTACCTTTCAAACTCTTATTGAATAGTCCAATGTACTTGGCTATGTTATCTTGTGTTTTCATCATTCCATCTATCTCACCCAAAGATAAATTCTGATCTGGCATCTTCACCATTATGATTTTTTCCCCCGTTTATCCTTAATCCTTGTATTTTCTCATTCAATGCATTGTTGCAAAATTTACATAATCTTATTTTCACCCCTTTTTCAAAGTGATTTGACTATCTTTTATTGTGTTTTCTCTGAACTTGCTACTTTTCAGGTGAATGTGCTATCTTAACGACAATGTAATCTGCCTCATCTACTCGCTAGTGCTTGTACCAGAGCACAGAAGAAAGGTCTGATAACTGATTTTAAAATTTCTGTAACAATCCAGGAATAACTATCCTCACTGCTAGTTATATACCTGATTCTTCATCTAAAGCTGTTCAAAGTATTCACCTGGTTCCTAGTTTAAAGATCTTTCACCTTGACTTCTATTTATATTCTTGTCTACTTACTGAAGAGATCTTTTATCAACTTTTTGTTCTCTGTTTAGATAGCTGTAGACTGTAATCAAGTTACTTAATTGTGTGTTTGATAAACCAAGCAAATGAATTGTCTTGAATGTGTCACTAGCCAGCATGTTCTACAGTACATTTCTGTGGTGTATATTCTGGAGACATGCTTGAGCCTCCAGCTTATCCAAAAACTTTCTAACAGTGCCAGTGTGTCACCAAGTCTGAAATAATAAATCATTCTGAAATGGAAGTGGATTAGCTTGGACATGGTGCTGCCCTTATATGATCACATACTATTTGGTCAGCTCATAAATCAGTAGAAGTACCTTGCAGCAACCCAGAATATATAGCATAAACATATTCTTAGTCATTTTTACAGCTTTATAGGAACACTACCAATTTTTTTTTAAATGCTCCTTCAGTTACAGACAACAGAACAGGACACAGTATTCAAGGAATGCTTGTGCCAGCACCAAATACATATATAGTTTCTGTATCTGTTAACAGTTGGACTTGATGATCTTAAAGGTCTTTTCCAACCTAAATGATTCTATGATTCTATCCTCACTCAATATTCTGTCAACACAAGATCTTTTGGCTGCACAGTTAAAGTTCATGTTTAACTAACAACCCACCGTGAATCCCAAGCTCTTTCAGAATTACAGCTTTTCAATATAGATTTCCCTCATCCTATGCCTGTTTTCTGTGTCATTGGCTCATAGACATCTGAATTTATATTTGGACATGTCCAAAAAGGCCAGAGTTCAGAAGGAAAGACCTTCCTTCTATTGATATTGGATCTGGCCCACAGGAGGTCAAAAACATACTCTGTGAAATGAATAGATTGTAGTGTGAGTGTGAGAGATGAATGTAAATCAACTGAACTCTTTTCAGAATTACAGTTTTATAACTTCTGCAACATTACTAGAAAATAGAGAGATCTTGTATTGGAAACTTACCTGCATGATGATGATGCTTAAGGAGGGATCACCAGAACAAATACAGAAAGATCCATGACTTTGCTTCAAGCTCTGGTCGAGTCTAGTTACAGGCAAGGAATATTTGGAGAGAGATGCTGAATACCATTGAATAGAGGCTATGCTAAATTCCTGCAGCATAAAGTCAGTGTGTGTCAGATCATCCTGTGCAGTACCGTAATAGTAGTTATCAACACTGCCTACATTGTGGATGCAGAATTTTCCTCCCACTTGGAGTACATCGAAGTTTCCTTTGCAAGAAAACCTGGTGTAGAGGAAAGGGAGATGTGCACATCTGTTCAGCCGTTTCAGATTCAGCAAATATTCATGTCAGTAGGAAGAAGAAAGGGGAATGAGTCCACAAGCACGCAGAATGGTTGTTAAGGGTAGGCTGGGTTAATAAGCAGAGAAACTGCATTAGTGTGATGGCCATTATACAGCAGGTACCAATTAGGCTTCTCTTCCCTTGCAGTCTAATCTGTGCAGTTCTGCAAAAGCCTGTACATCTCTAAAGCTAACCCCAGTATCCCACCTTGGACACTGCTAGGAGCTGATCTGATATCCCACCTAGACCGTTTGCTTCAACAATCCTTGTTGAACATGACATGCAAAGAAATGAGCTCGCCTTAAGCATCTTCATGCAAAGTCGCATAGTTTGTCCGTGGCATGCTGAGTAACTTTGGAGGTTTGGACCGGCCAGTGACACATTATTTTGAATGACATGTCTGTTCTCTCAACATACACAGAAACTAAATAGGGAGATATTTCTGTCCCTGTGGTGACAGCTATCCTCAACAAAATACCTGAAAATCTACAAGTTGTTGTCCAGCCACCTGCAGGCTAAAGATGGCATTGCCGTGGACCTCCAGGGCTGTTTAAGCAAGGTCCCTCAGCTAATGCCAGATCATGGTCCCACATAACCTAAATTATTCTGGGTCTACAGAGAGAATATTCACTTTGCTCTCTTTAAAGACTTCTAGGGCTCCTGGGCACTGTATTTCCCTTTACCCATAGCACTATTGGGTCCCTTTACCCAAGGAACTATTGGTTCTGCCCAATGAAAAGGCAATTTTCCTTGCAGGTTCAGTTCATGTTTCCTGCAGTGATACTCAAACCATGGGACAAGGGAGATCACATCTTCCAGGCATATTTTAGCTCTTAAGTCACTACAGATCTTAAACACGAGCAAGTTTTGCTCCTTTCCAACCCTGATTCTGTACAGAATTAAAAATTACCACAGTTCTATGATACACTTACTTTAAGGATGAAACAAGCAGGCTCTTGGTAAATTCCAGTCTGAAATGGCACTTTGGCTGCTACAGCTACAGTGATTTCTGATACTTAGTCTGAAAAATTCAGACTAATTCAATCCAGAAATGTCATCAAAAGAACTGTAATTATTTTTCCAGATAAACCACTCATGCTTCACAATGATTTGAAAATAATTGCAAAAATTAGAACACATTGTCTTTTTGCTTTCAATCTACTCTTTTCTTCCCTATTTGTAATTTTTCTCTTTATTTAACTTTCTCTCATTTTCCAGATGATATGACCAATTCTCTGGACAGTTATTAGTTCCCAGTTAAAACATGACACACTCGACAGTGAGTACATAACATTAAAATACATGCTATATTATAAACACCAGCTATAATGTTCTCCTTTTCCCCTGTTTCTATCATTTCTTTATTAATAGAAATTGAAATCTAAGACATGAGAGATTGTTCACTGAAAAAAGATGTAGCTACATCCAGGCATATAGTCCAAGTTAGCTGAACTATTTCTACTGCCAAACTAACAAAAAAGCATTATTATGATTCTCTAAGTCTTTCTCTCGCAAAATATTCTGGATACATAAAAAGAATATATCACAATAAATTCAAACTATTTACTTTCAGAGAAGCAGTAATGTTTCTTGAACTTTTGTGAAATCTCACTTTGTATAGTTAATTTCTGAAGGCATAAATGAATGAACCTTCCTGCATTTATTAGGTTCACACTAAGCTTATGTTTACCAGTATCACAGAAACTGGTGAAAGTTCAGGAAATTAAGTGCTAAAGAGTAAGATTTTCTTTGGCATTCTTTCAGTGTCATGTATGACATGCTTTTAGTGTTCCCTTTTCAGTTTCTGGAGATGCTGGCATGGCCAAGGTTAACCCAAAAACTTAAGTTTAAGGATAGAGTTTTAGAAAGGAGGATTTAAGATACTATGGTGGTACTGACTGCAGCTCTTGCATCAGTGTTAAGAAGGGAATCTCCTGCTGGATAGCAAGATGCATTGCCCTGGGCCTGGACTTAAGTCTAGGAGTAGATATAGGAATAGACTGTGTCTGAGAAATAGGGCAGAAAGCACCCATTCTCATGGTACAGAAATGGCACGAAAGAGCAAAGGCACACAGCCACTTCTAGAGTTTCTGGTTTAAGGCAAGTATACAAAACCAGAGCCAAGATGGAGAAAATAGATGTAGGAGAAACATACAGCATCTCATAATCTTCCTACTGGTATTACACTGTAGTTGGCTGTGGAGACCTTTGAATGGGGTGTAGTAAACTAATACAATGGTGAGTTGACTATATTCTCCTCCAGTTAGCAGAATTTCTGTGATTATACTCACAAAAGACAACTAGTTATTGCTCAAGGAGAAATTAAAATAATTAAGTACAGAATATAAAATCAAGTCTTCATCCTAAAATTCCTATTTCTTAGGAAAGACTGCTGAATCTAGTCTGCATATACAAATACTGAACAAGACTGAAAAATAGTGCAAAGAACATCGCAATAATCTCACAGGAAGGGAAAAAAGCTGAAGTGGATTTTTTCCTGGACAAACTAGAAAAAAAGAATGATTCAAAACGGTACAGGGATTGAGAGCAGCAAAGGCAAGCTGAATATGCATTTTTAGCTACATTTACAGCAAAAATTCTTCACTGCTTTTGGGAAAGGCAGTGGAGTTACAGAGAAGTTACATGAAAGTTTCTTCTTGTGGTTGTGATACACCTGTATGTGGAAAGAGTGCTTCCAGTTCTAAACTATCATCATGAATTCAAAGAGCTAACTCTACAATAGACAAAAATGAGAAGACTATAAATACTGGAGGGAATAAAACTTAGGAAAATGGTGAAACCAAGAGCGCAATAAATGGCATTAATATACAGAAACGGAGAGGTTACAACTTAAATTTCAAGAAATCCTTCCATCAGTATCTGGACACATTGTTTTGATCCAAAACATTAGGACATTTAAAGCCAGATCGGAAAAACTTCTGCAAATGGGAACAATCTTACCTCAACACATTACTTAATGTCATTTTTCATCTTTAAATTCTACGACTAGAAGAAGATATACTGATTAACATATCACCCTTTAATCCCAAAACAATGTTAAATAGCAGCCAGCTATGCTAGATATTTCAGCTGTAGAAAACTCTCACCAGGAAATTCTGAACATCTGCCTGGCTACTGATGTTCATTACTAATCAATCTTGATACAATGGAGAAATTCCAGAGGACTGGAAAAAACTATTACTATGTCAGTATTTCAAATTATTAAACTGGATCATTAGGATACTTCTGAGTCAGAGGGATAATAATGAAAAAGTTGATACAGAATGAAACATATAAATATAACTAATACTGATACAGATTTATAGAAAAGACAGTTCGTCAAATGTATTTCATTGCTTAAATGAGACCATAAGTTGGCAGATAATGGTAAAAGTTTGGATTGATATTCTGAGGCTTTTATAAGGCATTTTGATTTAGAAATTAAGAATGACATATAATCAATATGGTTCTCATTAAATGGATTACAGACTAGCCAGGAGTTAGATCTCAAAATTCCTCAGCAAAAGGGAATTATCACTGGCCAGCTGCATTTTGAGCGTAACCCCCGCAAGAACTGGTTCTTGATTTTTTTAATCCTCCCCCCACTTCAATTAGGATTATTTGAATCATGTTTTAACCAAAGGATGTCCTAGAGTTCTTGCAACCCAGAAGGCAAGCCTAGATACCAACAAAACTCTGGCTGTCTAAGAGCACAGGGTGGGATATAGGAAGAATTACCATGAGTCCAGAACAGTAGCGCTGAACTCTTCTGTTCGGTATTGCTTCATATTGCAGGCACCTAAATTTGGTAGATTCCACAATTTTTACTTAAGCATTTCACAAGCACCCAACATCTACTTATGCAGGTATCCAGAAAAGCCTCAATCTTGACTCCTAAGCCCCACTGTTTGCCAGTATCTTACGAGTGGTTTATTCACAGCTTTCATGCGTGCCCAATGCACAGCAATCAGGCTTACCTTCTTCCTCTCCTTTTTGAATCTTAAATCTTCTCTAGAGAAAGGCAGTTATTCAGCAAGAGGAGTAGCCTGCCCACCCTCTTCAGAGCACCAGGAACATGTGTTTTAGATGTTCTCTGTGGGACATGTGGGTCTGACTACCCTAGAGTAAGTGCTCCATCTTAAGTCAATAGGCTGTTATATAAGTGGACTCCCATTAGCTCTGTTTGATCCTTCTCTTTTGCTATTTCAAAAGAAAGGAAGTATTTCTGCTTAGTGCAACTCGAAGTTGAAGCATAAGCTGTATAAAGAGCAAGGTCTAATATTCAGCCCTGTCCTTAAACAGCCGCTTGCTCAGTGTGTGTTTTGTTCTGAAGCCTATTCTGAGGCCTTACTTCTCCCCACGTGGTGGGCACTGAACACACCATATTTAGAGTATCAGGTTCTCCTGTAGGGCCTGCATGCATAAATCTTTATCTACCAATAACCATAAAGCAATAGCTGTCAAGAATAAAAAATGAAGCTGGCAGAAGTCAAGAGTAGCTGTTATGCCTAAAACTTGTGCTTAAAATCCATTTAAAATCTGTTTCTCCCCACCCTATTCCACTCCTCCTCCCAAAAAGGTCTCTTTTCTGGTCAGGCTTATGAGCAGCTTATTTTCTTGACTCGTAGTATAATCGCATGTGACTCTGGTAACACAAACCCTGTTTTTTCCAGACTACTTAGGCAGAGATTAATCATTACATAATGCTTTGTGTTGGGAGGCAATGGAGGACATGTGTCTGGAAATGCAATAAAACTGGCAAAAAAGATTGTTGTAATTGTCAGGAGTATGGCAATAATTGAACACTTTGTATAGGTTACTAAATGAGAAGCAAGCCATAAAAGATCTTAAAAGTGAATTCATGCAGTTATCCAATTCACTAGAAAATTATTAACAACTGGGAAGATAGGGCAAGGAGAAGGAAGGATTAAAATGCTTTAATAGACAATTTGTTTGTCAAGGCTGGAAAAGATAGTTTATTCTGAGTTACAGGAATTTAAATAGATACCTTTAAAACCTTTTTAGCTATGTAAATTTAATGGAGAATTACAGAGAACAGCTTAGCTGGAATAATGTAAATGAGATTTCCATGGATGAATCCGAGTATAAATACTTTGAGCCATATTCTCCATGCTTATAAAAATACCCTCTCAAAGTAAAATGGCTTGCTAAGTAATTAAATATTTAAAAGCTGAAGTTAGATTCAAAACAGACTTCTGGAGTGAAAACATCAACTTCAAAAAAAGGATGTTTCATGTTTTTGGTTGAGGTTTTTTCTGTGAAAACCAAGTAAAAAGAAACTATTAACTTGTGCAGAAATAGTCAGAATTTATCTGCAAGTCCTTTAAATTTTTGTTCTTCTGACATGAACACATTTAGAAATAGAAGGCAAAGTGGATCCTCAGCTGCAACTTGGAGCGTTGTGCTCCACCTGACAATCTAGACCCTTCTCTTCATCGTCTTTCCGCACAGATGAGGTATGGCTGTGGTTGTAATGTCATGCCTAATCTTGGTTTGAGATCTGGAATCATGCCATGAGGAAAACACAGGTGAAATCGTTGTAGTAATGAAGTGAAAAACAAAAACATTTCCATTCGAGCTAGCTGTTCTCCAAGACAATGTCTTCTTCCTGGATTGAAAAGAAGGTTTTAAGAAGAGTTAAAATGTGTTCAATTACATTTTCACTCTTATTATGAGTAAGAATGGTCATTTCTGTGTTCTAAGAGGAGCTGTATGAACTTGGTGTTCTGTAAGAGAGGATAGGTGGTAATCTACAGCAAGAAACTGATTTTAGAGAATTTGTTCCTCTCACTACACAAATGCCATTGTAACTAATTCTGTCAAATTTATTTAGATAAGCTATTAGCTACTTTATCTTGTCTTGAAGTGCCAATCTAGACAGAAGATGTTTTAAAAAATGATACTGTGAATTTCAGCTTTCGTCCCCTATTTTCTTAACTACATCTACTGCCAGTCATTATTACTTGGCAATTCTTATAACTTGGTAAGTAGAAAGATATGAAACAGGTCTGGACAATGCCTTTAAATATTAGCTCCCATTCTGTGTATGACTAGTTACAGGGAGTAAACGTGGTTGTGGAAGACACAGATGAATGGATAACAACATCTGGAACTGGTAAGGTCAAACAGGCAAAAAGAAACGTAATAGAATACACAATAAAGGTGGACTTCATCAAATCTAACTTTGGCCATTTAGATGTTGTGCATCTATTCCAAGGGAATTGTCTTGTCTTGTCTCCTATTTTTTGGAGAAAAAGTATCTCAGATAAGTAAACTAAGTCACCCTCTACACAAGGCTATGTCTTTCTATGGACTGCAGAGGTAGCCCTGGCAGTTAGCTTATACACAACACCTAATTTTTTAGGTTGATAATCATATGTAAGGTAAATTATCCACTCTTATAGGCATCAAAAGACAAATCCATAATGATTTAGGACTGCCAGAATATTTCCTCAGGACAGAATGCAGTGCTACATGCCGAGCCCTAAGCTAGTTCTGAATAAAATCTGCCATTTCTGGTGCTGATCTAAGTGCTGAAATTTGAAAGCTGGTTGTATAAATCACCTGTAATGACTTCAGCAGCAAATGAATATTAATTGTGAAATTAATAGCACTTATGTACTGCAATGATATAAAATGTATAGACCCCTCAGATAAGAAGATATTGTGCTGTCTTTTTTGTTTATATATAATGAGCTCATCTATATAAAAGATATGCTAAAATGTGTTATGTCCAGAGTGCATTATATTGAATATCTTTAAAATAGCTGTTTCATCAGAACTGTGGATATTTTATATCATTCTGTCCATTCCTGATTTATTGCCATCACTTATATGTTATACATCTCTAGATTTATGAAAAGGAACAGTGGAAGGAATCACTCTTACCTAGTGAAAAAGGAATAAATGCATCTTTCTTGACAAACTGCCCGCTGCTGTCCAAAAATCTCTCAGGAAAAAACACTTCTGGATTGCTCCAGTATTTTTCATCAAAATGAACGGAGTAGAGGTTTGTAATGACTGTAGTGCCTTCAGGAATAGAGTAACCACGCACAACAGTATCTTTGGAAGTTGCGTGAAAAATACCTAGTGGAACTATATTACAGAATCTTAGAACTTCATGTAGAACAGCCTCAGTGTATGGCATTTTGCATTTCTCTTCTAAGGCAGGCATTTTGTTTGGGCCGATGACTAAATCAATTTCTTTTTGAACTTGCCCTGTGAGGAACAGGAATAAAAGCTGATGTTTACTGTGTAATATCCTTTCTTTTTTAATTTAAGCTATAAAACATATACTTTTAAAAGGATACTGAAACATGAAATATCTTATATAAAATATAGTAGCTTATAAGCTTTTAAATTTAGTCTCTGTAGTCTTTATCCTGCCAGTAGGAATTATTACTAGCATATATACCTGTAATCTTCATTTAGAAAGTAATTATTATCAGTAAAATCGTGTTTTAACACACTTTTCTTTGCTTGTGTATATTTTAATTTCTGGAGCTCTTCAAAACTAAAGAAACAAGCAAAAGACTGCAAAGATAAAGTACATTAAATACTTGAGTGAACACAGATAACACTGAAATTAGCCCCTTGAACTTTCCCTTGTCTAATTCTGCTATGTTTCTTTAGAATTGTCACAGTGAAAATACCTGATACAACACAGTGAGAGTTAAGAGCGACAGGAATCTGCATTTAACTGAAAAGGAACAAATTCAATCACTGTTTTTTTTAAGCTATTTTTAAAATTAAGTTCACAGGTTATTTAAATAATCTCAAAGGCATTCAAACTGCCTCTTCTTTTTCCTGATACACTTTCTTTGTTGAAACTGCCAAACAGCTCCTAACTAAGACAAAGTTGGACTTTTAAAATTCATGTGGAACCAATAATGAAAATCTGGGCAATGGCAGAAAAATTCTACCAGAATCACCCATTTTTCAACCTGAAGTGACAACGTTTCACATCAAAATAAAGAGGTGAAAAGCAGCTTAGTGAAAATACATTCTGTGATGTAGTGGTGTATCGGTGTATATTGTAATACTTGGACAGAGAAAGTCTAAATAAATTAAAGGTAACAGTAATTTTTATTGTTATCCAGATGTACTGATTTTGAATCCAAATTCGGAAACTCATTATATCACAAGATCTGAGATCAGAAGATTATTTTAGGTGAGTGGATCTCTACAAAATTGGCCAATGCATAGGAGACACGAAACTACGAAGTTTTCTTGATCTTTATTGAAAAACAGTATCTTGGTCAGATCTTAATAGAGAAGGAATAAGGATGTTCTTGTTTTAAGATATGAATATTGTTTGTGAGCCAGGACACACTGATCAGAAACTTTGATTTAAGTGGACCTTTTCGCATTTGGGCTTTTTATATAATATAAAGCATAAATATATCCTATTGACTAATTATGGCACTTAATATATTTTCAACTACAATATGGACAATGTATATATGCACCCTAAAACTTAAGTACCTATAAAATCAGATTCTATTTTTTTCATTTTATTAAATGTTTTTCGTTTTTGGTAGATTTTCTTATTATACTGTGTAAAGCACACAGATGAATCAGTGGAACTCAGAAGCATAAAACCAACATTTAATTTTTTTAAACCCATTTGTTCTAAATCGTCTGAAATGTGCTGACTGGTTAAAAATAGCAATTGCAGTTTTAAGCTTCCACAAAAAAATTATTAGCTGTACTTAGTGAGCTGAAGCTACATATTTCTCCTAAGTACGTCCCTCAAAGTTTTTAAAATTAACAACTTAAATCCTGTTAGATCTTGCTTTTAATCCTAGACTAGAAGAAAGTTTTCCTATTTTTTAATCTTTAATCAATTTCCTCATGTGCAATTAATTAATCAACTAACTAAAATAGTTGAGTAAATAAAATAAGAAAATACGTAAGAGGTTATTGCTCTCAGGAGATATTTGAGCGAACTTTGTTTCTACTTGCTTAGCCAGATATTTTAACCAGCTCAGTGAATATGAGACTTAAAATAATGATAATAGCAGCAACAAAAGAGCTTTGGCATCAAATTCTTTATTTAATCTGAATGATTTTCACTGTTTATAGCATGTCAGGCCTTGACATACATTATCATAAATTTTAATTTTCATTTTTTTCAAGTAAAGCTGTATTTACCTTAAATGTAAATATAAAATTTGATCTCTGATTTTAAAATAATAATTGCTTTTTGTCCACCCAATTTAAATTAAAAATTATTCTAGCTGAGAAAATCAGAGGGTATAGAGTCATGCACATACTACCATATGAAGAAAATATAATCTTTCATACATAAAGATATCTGGTTCCTACGCAGAACTTCAGATCTCAAGAGCCTTATAGCTACAGGTAGTGTTGTTATCCCCATTCTGTAATGATGACAATGGTGAAATTGATGTTAAAGCAATATTCTTTGGTCAAAGTAACAGTAGTAACTTTCCAAGTTATCTAGGCTGCTCTTTCTCCAAATACTGAAAGTCCCTAGTTGAACTAAGCACTGCTAAGGTTTTGATAGGAAAAGCAAAGTGGAGGCAGTGAAACAAGAAACGTGACTGTTCACTTCTAAAATCCAAACTTCTACACAAAATGTCTGGGCTGACATTCAAACATCTATTGCTGTCTTACTTCAGAATGACTGTAACATCTTATTATTTTTATTTTCAAATGCTATTTTTGTTCTTCCAAAAGTATAAATATACATGTCTATAATACGTAAATCTATTGTGAATTGAGGCACTTAAGGATAAAAAGAAATTGTACCTAAACTGTTAACCACAACCTGATTTACATTTTTGCTGATGTTTTTACATTTTTTATTTAATTTATTAATTTCATATTTAATTGCATTTGCTTATTATTTATTAACTACATAGATTAGTACATCTGCCAACCAATATTATGCATCACAACACTAAACTTAAATATATTAGAAATACTTTATTAAAAATATTAAAGCTTCATAAAAATGTATTCACAAAAAAATATGCTAAAATTTTATCATCATACTTAACTTTGGATATCCTCTTCATCTGCATATAAAATAAGCTTTTCACATCTGTCCATAGTATATTTGGTAAATGATACAATAGAATAATATATACAAACCTTCCAGTTTGGTTATGACTATGGATCACTGCACCACTTCGAAAAAGCATTTTACATTTCCAATAGGAAAGTGTATCAGTTCCTCAAAATGTCAAAGTTCTTACCTTGAATGTTTGGATAAAGAGCCATAAATAACAGTGCCCATCTTAAAACATTTGTTGTGGTTTCTGTCCCAGCTATGATGAGTTCTCCAACAGAGAAAATTAAGTTTTCTCTTGAATATGTAGATTCTGGATCATTTTCATTGCAATCCATCTCGTCTAAATATGCATCTACAAAATGTCGAGGTGACTGAGGCTTCCTATTTTCAGAGACACGTTCAATAAGCTCATGAAGAAAGTCATAGACTTCAGCTGCATTTTTAAACAGCTGCTGGTGTTTCCCAAATGGCAAGATACCAATCCAAGGAAAAGCATTATATAAAAATACAGAAGCACTAGCAGCTAATTCAATATTTTCACTAAAAATGTCAATCATGTGCTGAAATTCAGTATCTTCGTATGTAAAGCGTTCTCCAAAAATAATCAAATTAGTAATGTTTGAAACAGCATTTGTTATCAAGTGCTTAAGATCAAATGGTCTGCCTTTGTATGTATCAATGGCATCAAGAAGAAACATAGATTCTTGTGAAATTTTGTGTTCAAAGGACCTTTGACCATATCCAAAAATTCGAAAGGTATTTACAGCTAATTTGCGATGTTCTGTCCATCCTCTGCCATATTTACTGTTCAGTAAGCCTGAAAAAATATTTTGACACAGTATTTTATGCAACGCTTTATTTTTCTCCCATAAGATAATAGAATTATTTAACAAGACAAAAAACGAGACAAAAAAATTACATACATCTTGCTATGGAACATAGTCCAAGAGTGACAATCCTTTCCAAATAGTATCTTTAAAGAAGCATCAAGTATTTTATGAAAGGAGATAAAGAAGTAGAAAGAACAGCTAAAGCAAATGTTTCATGTGATCACAAACCCATCTATTGAACAAAAATTACATTTTTATATAAAAGACATTAGCACTTACCTCCCATGTTTGTCAGCTTCTTAAACAAGGGAAGAGACGGTCTATCTGCAAAAATTTCGCTTTGATGAACAAGGCATTCTTTTACTGCATCATAGCCATTCAGTACAATAGCAGATATACCTCCAAGATCAAGACTGAAGATCTTTGGGGGGAAAAGAAAAAAAAAAATTGTAAAATGCTATTACAACCAAATCTTAAGAACAAATAATGAAAAAAAGTAAAAACAAGTAATGAAAAAGTGAAACAACATTAAACATCAATGCAAAATACAGACTTGATCAACTTCAGTAGGGCATACAGGTAACCAGAGGTGATACAACTGTGGCATTACACAGTAAAGTCTGTTGTGAGCTAACTGACTCTGTCAAAAGATAAAGTAAATTAGCCCACACTACATTCTGTGCTTTGCTGTGCACCTAAAGTGACCAGCTCTCCAAAGTAAGGACTGGGGATGCTTTCATATAGTCATTAAAAAAATGTGAATTTGGTACGATGATGCATATTTTTCAGAAAAAATGTACTGTCCCCTAACATTAGTAGATATAAGTAGATATTAGTATAAGTATATACTTATAAGTATACAATATAACATAACATTATCAGATATAAGGTATAGTTTTTATATAAGAACTAAAGTACATCTATTGTCTACTTTCCTAATTTGCTGAGACTATTTCCACAGGAGGGAGGAAAGCTTTACTACTGTATCTGCTCCTCCTCCCTGCCTGAGTAAAGCTAAATTCCAATAGCTTAATTTGGTTAAGGGCACTATGACTGAAGCTACAAGTCTGTATCACGAAGACTTCCAACATCTCACTTAGTAATGACAGACACAGAAGTGGTGTCAGTTGTGAAAACAACCAAGCTGCACCCAGTCCTTTCTACCTCTGAAACTGGACACCAGCTTACTTTGCACAGGCTCCCAAAGAACCATCAGATGACAGAAGTAAGAGCCATGATGACAGCCAACAAATGACAGCATAGCCCAGCTAGTCCCATCTCCTGTTTCCAAAAGTGGTTAGCACTAGATGCTTTGGAGAAAGATGCAATACATCCTGCAGAAGGCACATACAGGATAAACAAAATGAAAATCTTAACCTAAGTTTTAAAAATTAAAACTGAGGCTAAACTCAAGATTGAAATCCTATATCCCTTTCCATACTTTTCTTAGCATTATAAATCTGTATTTTTACCTATACAAATCTGTAGGTTTTCCTTCATCTCAGAGCTGTTGACCTCCACAATATGAAATAATATTAGCCTAATTATACATTCTGTGACAACAGGCTTGTTACTGAAAGGCTTATCAAGCATTGGAACAGGTTGCCCAGGTAAGTGGTTGAGTCACCATCCCTGGAGGTATTTAAAAGACGTATAGATGTGGCACTTAGGGACATGGTTTAGTGGTGGACTTGGCAGTGCTAGGTTAATGGTTGGACTCAATGATCTTAAGGGTCTCTTCCAACCTAAATGATTCTATGATTCTATGACTATTTTGTTTTAGCAAACTTGGTATTTTCACTTTTATAATGGCTCTTCTTTTTTATGTGACAAGAAGACACTCCCAATATATTTCTGCAAACCATCTGTGAGTTTTGTATACTTTGATCATAGCTTATTTATCTTTCTTCCTATGTCATACATAATTTAAAAAAAAAAAATCTTCATTGTATTTTTCCAGAGCCCCCCAAATCCTGACATGCCGTCTTCAAGTTCCCTCAAATTCTGCAGGATCCTTTCTAGGATACAGCATTCCAGGCAAGTAGAAAGCTTAGTTTATTTGATGACAGATTTTCTTTCCTATTTCCATTCTATCTGTCCTAGTATTTTGCTTGAAACACATTTACTTTTTTCTATTGCCAAAATAAATGAAACAGAAGATAATCCTATCCTTTTGTTTCTGCCATTTAGCATGCTTTTAATTAGTGCACTTTGCTTCACTTCTCATTCATGACAAGACTGTGGCTATTCTGTTTCTGCTTTCAAAAATGATCTGGACAAAAGCTTTCGACAGACTTACGTTCTAGCAACAGTTTTATTTGCTTGTTAGGGGTGTTATATTTAAACGCTTCCAGCAGTCTAAAGGACGTGATTTTCTAGACAAGCCGTTGTTTGTTGGACACAAAGCTTAGTCCTTCACAAACCTCCAGTAATAATCCTGCTAAGTAAAACACCACAGGTGTTATAAACAGTCCGGAGAAGTACAGGCACGTGGAATGGCTGGCCAGGGTGCGTGCGCCGACTGGCCAGCTGCTACCAAAACGTACCTCTGTGTGTGTGTTTATGTATGTATACACATACACACTTACAAATGCTAACACTTACCTGCCTGCTTTTCCCTGCTAGTTCTAGTTTGGGTTTAACTTTTATGAAGTTTGTAAGAATAGATCGGTTGCTTGAAACTGGCTGATGAAAAGAAACACCTGATATATAAGAAAGTATAAAAAAAAGAAAAAATCCATTCTTACGTAGTTGTACTAATTGACTGTAAGTAAGTATTCCAAATATCCCACTGAAGGTACTTTGAAGCAACGTGTTTTCAGTGAAAATGTTGCACTATCCAAGTGCCTGCTATTTGGTTGTTGTGATTTTGTTAATTTTAAGCCCTTTTGGCGTGCCCAAGACTATGAAACAAGCACGTCATTTCCAATTGCAGCAGGACACCAGTGTAAGCATTGTACAAAAAAAAAAAAAAAAAAAAAGCAGAGGCAGGCACGCAGACAGCTCCTCTCCGCCTCTACCGACGGAGCTCTGGCACAAGAGAGGTGAAAAACGCTTCTCCTCTACCGCCGGTCTGTCCCTGCTCCCAGGGGAAGGGCTAAGCGCAGCACCGGTTTTGCCAGAGCCTTGTGCTCCGGGCCCCGCTACCCACCGGGTACCGGGCCCTTTCCCCTGCTCCCGTTAGCCGGCGGGGGTGCTCCGCCCACGATGCCGCTGCCTCCTCCCCGGGGCGGTGTAAACCGGGGCGGCCGCCTCCGTGGTGCTGCTCGTTCTCCGGCGGGGCGCGGGCACGGACAGCCGCTCCGGGCCGGGGCCAGGCGGCGCGACAGCTCCCCCGGCCGGACGCGCCGTGCTGCTGGTGCGGGTCCGGGCTCCACGGCAGCCCCGGGACCGCCGGGACGGGGGGAGCCCGCCCGGCTGCCTCTTCCCCGGGCTCCGCCGCCGGCAGCGCTGCTCGCCCCGACCCAGCCCGCCCCGCTCCCACTCCGGGGGACCCGAGGAGGCGGCAGACGCCGCCGAAGCGGCGGTACCTGCCCGTGGATCTGGCTCTGCCGCCGCATGTAGACGTGCGGCTGCTCCGCGCCCAGGGCGTGGATGTTGCCGATGAGGGGCAGCCCCGCGGGGCCGGGCGGGAAGCCAGGCGGCCGCCGCTGCTTCAGCAGCTGCCGCACCACCAGTGCCAGCACCGCCGCCAGCAGCAGGAGGCAGGCGCCGCTGGCCGCCGCCGCCGCGCCCGGACCCCCCGCCGCCGGCCACATCGC
>JAYKAV010000356.1:536055-578540 GCA_035582835.1 Phoebastria nigripes | reverse complement strand
GGGGGTCGCGGCGCCGCCCGCGGGCGTCGCCGCCTGTGGGTCGTGCCGGGCTCGCGGTCCGCCCGGCCCGGACACAGAGCTGGGAAGCGCTGGGAAGGGGCTGTCGTCCGGTGGCCTGCGGGAGTGCAGGAAACGGGTCTCGGTCCCCACGTGATTTGTTTTTGCCTTTTTTTCTGGAATAATAGTGAAAGTTGCTCCCCTCAGGTTTCTGAAGTGCTGAAAAACCACTACTGACTGTGTGCTTCATACGTTGACCTTGACAACTGAGAAAAGTAATAAGCAATTATTTGCTCGTTAAGTCTCTGTGGAAGCAAAAATCCACGGTTTTGAGCTGTCTTTCCCAGAGCCTCTTCGGGTCTGGGGAGCCTTGAGCCAATAAATCCCGTTGTGTTTCCCCCTCTGCCCTTTCCAACCACAACATAGGGAATCTGCATATCAGACATTTCTGCTAGTAGGTGGGTGGGTGGCAGCTTCACGTGTCGTGCCTGTAGTTCACTGTATTGCGCTGCCTGTCCTCGGGTCATCTGGTCCAGCTGACAGCAATGCCAGAGTGCTGCAGCGGGCAGTGAGAAAGGGCCTGGCGTCCCTGCGCTCGCAGGCAGCTGAGCACAGAAGGAAATGGCCCCAATTCACATGACCAAGCAGCAAGGAAATCACATACATAACGTGTAAGGGCTATTGTTACTCAGCAGGATGATGCCTCAGGAAAGAGGGCTTGAGTTGCTGAAGAGACCAAGATCGTTTACTGCGGAGCTAAGAAAGCAATGCTGCTATGCAATGTGACATCCTGCTAAAATACTTCATAAAAAACTTGGTTTCCACTCGCGCTGTTTTTGCTATTCCATTACTGCTGTTTTACATGCAATTTTAGGCATAACAGAAGCATTCCTTACCTGTTAAAATTTCTATGCTATGTGTTTCCAATTTGAGATTTCTTTTTTGTTGAATTCAACTGAGTATCTCTACGTAGATTCGTAAGAATGTTGATAAAATCTAAACTGATAAAGAATTTATGCTGGTGAAGTTCATTAATAACCTGACTGATCAAAATGCACTACATACTTGATAATCTAACCATTGAATGCTTAATTCTCAGTACATTCCTGTGATGGGACATTCTGCTTCGAATGTGACGATACTGACCTGCGAGTATGTGGCACAAAAGCTGAGGAGGGCCCCAGATGTTGCTCAGAAGGCAGGTGGTCAAGAACTGAAACACAGCAAAGGCCGTTGCTTTGAGAGTACAGAGAGGAGGTAAGAGCTGTGGGTACAACAAGGGAACAAGGAGGGGAGCTGGGAAGTGACCAAGTGTAGCTTTTTGGCTGACAATCTTGCTGCAAGGCATCTGCGAGGCTTCAGGGCAATCAAACTGGCTATCTGGGTGCTTGCTGAATAGAGCACGAGGCTATGAAGTGTAAAAAGAGAAGAGGGTTCAAAGAGCGTACTCGCTCACGTTTGCCTAGGATGGGCAGATCGAGAAGGAAAGATAAATGTCGTGTGTATATTACAGAACAATACACCGGTAACTTTTAATGAAGGCAAGTGCAACGATGCTGACCCAGTTTTCTCTGCTGGAGTTGTTGATGCCTGTGTGTTGTCATGCACTGAAGGCTGGTTGGGCTGGTTCCTGGACCAGGGTCTGTGCTGGTTTCCATGGGTCAATACAGTGAGAGACTCTGATTTTCAGGTGAATCTTAATGCAACAAGTAGTCAGTTTTATTTGCCACAGCATCTTTCTTTGCCCTAGCTGCAAAATGCCTGTAAAGCATGTGTCAATGCCAGAATCCTATATCAAAATCTTACCCAGTTTGTCAGAATAGAAAGAAGTGGCTTGAGCACTGCTGGAGGTTTCTTGTTTTCATTCTTCTTCCAAGTTATTTCTTCATCCTTTCTTCCAGTATGAATCTGCCTGGTGTCTCATCTGCAAAAAATGTCAGTATTTCAATGTCAGTGCCTTAAGATTTCTCACCAGAAGGCAAGAGATTCAGGACCTCATCTTGGCTCCAGCCAGAGCCAGAATGAGGAGAAATGGCCGAGGATTAAAACAAGACGTGCAATGTGCTTAAGCAGTTGTGCTGAAGCATGCAAACTCAAACAGATAGATTTAAACCTAATTACTTACACACATTTAAACAAAGAGGGGGTCTCCAAACACGTTAGCTCAGCATATTCAGGTGAATAGAGACGGACTGGCTGGTCAGAAAACACTTCAAAACAGTGTGAGAAAGACTAATTCACAGCCTACGGACAATTATACAGAATTAACTTGCAAGATGAAATGGCTGTTGATTACAATGGGAGTAGAAACGTTAATGTGCCAGATACATCACGCAATTATATGGTGTACGGTATGGTGCATATGCATACAGTTATTACTGCAGTCTCAGTTAGAAGGATGTAAAGCATTTATGCACATAAGCTTCTGTCTTTGGGAAAAAGAGGTTGGTACTTTTTTGCCCTTATCCTCCCCTCGATAAGATGATACTTGAATAGTTCTCAAAGTGTCTAAGGAAACATAGGAAGAGGTACTATTACTTTGGTTGTTTTTTACTGCTTATCTTCAATGTTCTGTTATTTAAGTGTGTAATACTTCACATGCACCCAAAGTTTTAGATGAACATGATTTCCACTGCATCTGTGTAAGAAAAGAAAGGAAAGGTGATTGACAGTTTTGGCAGCAAGCATTTTGAAGGGAAAAAACAGGAAAAAAAATAGCATAGGAAAGACCCAAGAAGAGAAAAAAAGATACAGAAGAAAAGTCCAAATGTTTGGCTAAAAAGGAAGGAATAGACTTGTATGGGGAAAAAAAGCAGACAAGATTTGACAATTGTCTTCAAGCAGGGGAGAGAACAGTCAAAACTGACCGTAGTGTTTGACCCTTGGTGATGGAGAAGGGACGGTGGTGTTATCCACTGTAACAAAGGAAGAGAAACTGGAGAGCATGATTGCAGAACAGTAAAATCCGTTTTGATCAAGCCAAATGCGAAAAGGTGGTAGATCAGCCGAGACTAAAGATCCGAGAACCTCTAAAGAATGCATGATTAAATGGAGGAAAAAAGGACCAGCATGGATAAATATGACTGAAAGTTGTCAAAAGTAAGTGATAAATAAACCCTTGTGGACAGACGAAATCACTTAAGAATGCAGGTTTAGGGATGCAAGACTCCAATGGCTATCCAAGGGCAGGATTCCTTGCCAGTTTCTGACTGATCCTTTTTTTTTGTTTTTCTTTCTTTCCTTCAGAAGCGTGGGGGCAGCTTGTGCTGAATTGCTTCTTTGGGAAGGTTTTACTCATCTTAATCACGGATGATCAAATGAGCAAGCTCATAACATGAGTAAAGGTTTTTTGATTTCAATTATAAAAAATGATGGCTGAGTAAGGAAACCCATTAAAGCATGTATCTTTATTAAATTCTAAAACATTCTAGTCATCAAGATTTACAATTACTTTGCATTGTAAATTCTGTAAGGAGAAGTTGGAGACAATCAAGTAACAGGAAATGATTGTGTTCCTGTCTTCTCAAGAAAAGCAGAAAGCAATTCTTTGGCGGGGAATGACTACACATGCATATACATAGCTTTGACTTTTGAAGAAATATACTGACAGATGTGGCTGTTCTTTCAGTAACAATATTAAGATCCTGATGATAACTCTATTACACTCTTGGGAGAAAAATTAAGTAGTTTCCAAGTTCCATTAAATATCTCACAAACTTGTATTCAGTTACAGTTTGCAACAGGCTTCGGCTTTCTTACTCTTTAGCGTTGACATCGTTGCTGCACTTCTAGAAAACAAGGTAAACCTTTATCAGGCTAAAGTGCTTTCCATGCCTATAATAATGTCTCCTGTCCAGTGAAGTCATGCCATTATTTATACAATGTCATACAGGAAAACAACTTCTTTATAGCCAGAAATGTAAAGATTTTGCTCCTTTTCTTTGAGAGTGGGGCAGGGAAAAGAAAGAGATCTGTATAGATGTATGTAAAATAGGCATGCTTCACACTGAAGAAATTAATTTCATAAGCCCACTGACAAGTTTAGAGTCATGTGCAGATGTTATCTGTTATGCTCACACAGCTCTTTTTAACACACCTATATCATTATAGTGAATGATCAATTTCTATGTTACAATTATCTCCTTAGCTAAGCCTATAATGATGTTGGTGCTTTATAGATTTGCTAAAACAGAAAAACACATCTAATGTTTTCCCTTGTGAATTTGGTGAACAGTTGCTGAAAAAAACCCTTTTCCTTAATCACAGTCCTACTGTGCCTAAACATTTTACATTTCTCAGGCAGACTCAGAAAGCTATGACACTGGCTTAAAGACTGTAACTTCAAAAATAATTTTAGCATATTTTATTTGCTGGCTCTTTCAGAGTATACTTAGGTCAATTTTATGCATAAATTTAGAAATTTATCTTTTTAACTGATAGTCTCATATGACTATTGGTTCCCAGAAACTCTGCTGTAAGTAGATTAGCAAATATTATGTCGTAATAGCCTTTGCCTTCATGTACTATTTACCAGCACTGAAAGGAGAGAGATCTTTTTTGGTCCCCAATTTAGCTGAAGGTACAGGCTAAGTCGTTGCCCTTGCACAACTTCCTTTTGTGAAGAGTCAAACAATTAAACAGCCTGCTGAGAAACAATTTCACCCGGTCCTCCTCACACAGAGGGCAGTACTGGAAGCAGCAGGGATGTATAGCTGTAGTACCTAACAATGCCAGGACAATTGAATGGTCCTGGAAAGGACTAAGGAAAATACTAAGTTACACTGTGGCTTAATCAGACTTCATACTATCAAAAGAATGAAATGATGACATGAGATCTTCCACCCTTCTTATAGCCTGTAAAGAGCAAGCATGGGATTAACTTGAGGACTTAGGATATAGTTTCTCACCATATTTTTGCTGACATGCTCTGATGACAAATAAGATAGTAGCATAGCACTTGTGCAAGCAATCAAATCAAAGTTTTATAACTATGCTATTGCTTAACAAGGTTAGTTTTCTGTTCTGAGGTTGTTTTCCAGATAAGGAGTTTGTTCAACTCTTATCTTACCTGTAGAATGCATAAAAGTGGAGTGGAGTGGAAATAGGTGCCAATTTTGAAATATTTTCAGAGTGAGATTTTCCTCCATAGTTCATCCCCTTTGTGCTACCCTGGCTGCACTGCGAGTCTGACCCTGGCTGTATTTGGTGAGCTGCAAGTTCCTCTTGAGGAATTCCCCTTGTCAGACTATTGGAGGTGCAGCCTGGGACAGAACTGGGTCTGGCTGGAGCGCGTCTGAGTTTTGCCAATTGTCAGAGGGTGGGAGCGTGTTGCCAGGTAGCATGAGATAGGGCTGGAGCCTCCATGAACCTGCTCAGAGGCTGAGCTGCGGTAATGCAGGACAGAAGATGATAGAGCTGTAACCAGGTTCCTTGTGGTCTGCCCCTTCTGCCTTGCCAAGCGAACCTCCGTGCAGAACACTGTGGCCCAGGCTGTTTTAAAAGATTATTCCACACTGGATTTTGAATATATACAGGGAAACTGCTGCAAAAAAGCTCAGCAGGAATGTTTCAATGAGATTAAAACAATGCAACACTGATCTTCCATACATCAGTCTGGAAGCTATTCTAAGGCATTTTGGAAGAAAATCTGCTTCCAGACTGATTCATAGGTTTCTCAGTAAGATTTTCTCACTTTCTCAAAGGTTGTCACTGAAGCAGCCCAAATCCAGATTTAACATCCATTAAAAATGAAACACTTCAGTGTTGGGATCTATATCAGTGTTCTGGTCCTCAGAAAAGTACTGCATTTTTATAAAAAAGAGGCGCTCATTTTTGGGCCGAATTCAACTGAACTACAAGATGGATAGGTAAAACATTATGAGCTTATTCTAAATCTGAATATGGCCTTTTGGAGGCTATGGAAGCAGAATTAAGCAAAGGATTGGACCAATTAGGGATGTAAGTTTTGCAAAAGCAAATGCTAACAACAGTTTGGATGATAGGTAAGGTGTTAACATTGCAGAGTTTAAGCCAGTCTCTAGCTATTAAAATTACAGAATCACAGAAATTGGTGGTGAAAGATATGAAGAGAGCATATGTAGTTGATTATGTTCCTTCCCCAGAGCATACCAACTATACATGTCATTCCTGACAGATGTTAGACTACCATGCCATAAAACCCTCCAGTGAGATATGCCATAACTGCAATGCAACTTATTCTTATATGTCATTAATCTCAGTTGTAGAAAGCTCTTTCTAATGTGTGGTATCTCTTTTGTTGCCTTTTAAGGCCATATATTTTTGTTGTTTTGAATACAGTACCAGAGTGTAAATTATTACTGCTTCATGGCAAGTATTTATATTTTTGTTACCACATTTCTCCATAGTCTTTCCTTCTGTTAACTGTTTCCCCAATCTTCGAGTTTGTTCTCCTAAATTATGTTATGGGATCTCTGATAACTCTTACTGGTATTTTTCTGGACTTTCTCCAACTTGCCCAAGTCTTTTTGAGGTACGGGATGCTGTCCCGAACAGAGTACACTAGCAGATCTAGATCTTATCAGCAACAAGTAGAGTGTAAGGATTACCTCTCGGGCCTTAAACACAATACTCCTGTTAATATACAGCTTGCTTTTACAACAGCACCATGTTGTTAACTCTGGCTTAGCTTATATTATTTTCTGCAGAACAGATTACAATGAAACGTTAGAAAGATGCTTTCATGGGAGCTCAATAGTGCTCACTTTCCCCCACATGGCTTGTAGAGTCTTCTTAGGTGGCAGTGTTTTCTGGCTGTTCGTGGAGACAGGATCCTGAATTAGATAGACTAGGCATCCACCAGAAACACTGATAAGTAACTCCCCAACTTCTCTTCATAAAGAAAGACCATGTGATTTTTACAGCTGGTTTTATCATGAATTGTCCTTATCTGCAAAAGGCTTAATTATGAAGAACAAGCTTAGAAAGAGCAGAGACCTGAATTGTGCTCACCTACCTTGTGAAGAACTTAACCGTGTCTGTGGATTGTGGCATCGTCAGTGTCTACCCTTTCCTTTTTGTAGGGTCCTCTCTTGACAGATATGAACCATTCTTGGGAATGGAAATTTTGCCTGTGCAGCTCACAGTCTTGTCTATCTTGAAGAATTACATTTTATTATTGGACAAAAATCTCAACATAATACATAAATGTGATATTTTTGTTTAACAGCATGTCAGCTGGTAACATTTAAGAACCTCACTGCAGTGTCTATGGCTTGTTGACATAATGGCAATATTTACAGTAGAAAAAATGGTTGCACTTTAAAATGTATTGGTTAAATAATATCAAAGAGTAGAATATTGTAAGAAGTTGTATCCGGTGTAGAGGAAGAAAGTCACTTTAAAATAGAACAGATTTTTCTGTCATTCTGTAGCTCTTCATTTAATCTGCTTTGAACCTATACCCATTGATTGTTTTACATGATATATTATCAGGCACTGAAAAAAGCAGAACAAGTTCCTTGGAACAGATTGTTTCAGTAAATGTCTTGCTTTCCTAGTGCAGTGCTCAGAAGTACACCTCTGTGCTAGTTTTTCCACGAATACTTAACCTCTAGTTTTGGATTTATCTAGCAACAGGAGACCATTATCCTGTGAAAATCCTGTATCTTTTTCACAGCTTCAAAAACAGACAAACTGGTCTTTGGAGTTCTTTGTACTGGGTAAACTTCTCTGTCTAACGTATAAGAGAAGAGAGGTTTGCAAAAAGAAAATGTATCTGGTGAGACCAGATGACATATAGCTGAGGGGAAAAAATAGGACAAGCGTTCCAGCTGGGAGTCCCTCCATTAGCTCTGGCAAGGAGCAGCCAAAGTGCTTGCCAACATCCAAGTACTCTTTCATCTATATGTGCACAAAAGTAGATCTATTGGCATTCATACCTGTTGCTTTAAATTTACGTTTCTTCCTGTGAAAGCTTAAAGTAGAAATGTTGGCATCTGAAATCCTGTAATCACTGCATCCTACAGGCTCCAGCCAGAGGCTGAGTCGCACTGGCAAGAGAAGGACTTGAACTGACTGGAATCAACCACAAGATGATATATAGCTTTTTCCTCCCTGAAGAACTGAAATATGCTATTCCAAGAGTTGTCTGGATTTTTTAAGGTTAAAACAGGAATATTCTATGTGGACAAGGAGTAAATAAATCCCCAAAGCAAATGTGAACGATTAACTGTTAACATAGGGGGAGGAGAGAGAGGGGGAGAGAGAGAGAAATGTCTGACTGAAAGCCCGATCATCTAAGTTCCTGCCCTTTATTTCTGTTGCTGTAGCTGTGTAAGTCACGTTAAAACAGCAAAAGCGGTGCTGAGCCGTTTCTTTAGGTGCTACCTGATGTTTGTAAATGCAACCTCAGAAAAACTAGCTTAAAAATCAGAATAGGAATCGTGGAAACGGAAGAGATTTAAAATCAAATACTTAAACTCCTTCTCCCGGGGGATTCCCGTGATAAGCATACGTGCGATGGAGCTGCTATTTAAAACGAAATTTTAAATTTGTCTGTGCGGAGTCGGGGGGAGGAGGAAGCCTCCCAGGGAGGGCAGAGGCGAGCGGTGCCCGTAAAGCGAGCTAAGGGGGCAGGCAGGAGGGGAGCCCCGGGACCGGGGAGCGGCCCGCGGCCGGGCGCAGCCGCGCCGCTGCGGGCACCCCTTACCCCCGCTCCACCAGCGCCTGTGGCGGGGCGAGCCCAGACCTCTGCGGGCACTTTACTCAGAGCCTTCAAATGGTGCTTGTGGGCACGGAGCAAGCTCGGACCCATCACCCCCCCGCACACTGTGCACTTAACCGCACCCCCCCTCGCCGTGCGGCTCTGTGCTCGTTTCCCTCCCATCACTGCGGGCCGCAGGTGAGCTCGGCAGGTCGGAGCGCACGACCTCCCCCACCCCCGAGGGCTGTAACTTATGAAAAGCTACGAAGACGTGTTAGGAAAAAAAAAAAAACACCACTACTTGTCATCTGAAAAAAAAAAAAAAAAAAACAACAAAACAAAACAACAAAAAAATCCAGAACCCAAACCCCAGAAAACTAAACGGTTTTGCAGTCGTCGTTCTGCAAGACGAGCGCGGAGAAGTTGTGCAGAGCCGGCGGGTGCGCTGCCCGCTGTGCTGGGAGGGCGGGAGGGGGAAACGGGTGGCTGAGCGGGGGCAGGCGCCCCGAAAGGCTGACAGCGAGGGGAAGAAGGAGAAGCCCTCACCGGCTGATCAGCGACTCGCGTGTGGTTTTCAGTATGTTCGTGTTCCTTTTTAAACTTCAAAGCTAAAAGCGCGTCAACAAAACAACACCCGTCCCGCGCTTCTCCCCAGCTTTATTCACCCCCCGGTGAAACACACGATTCCTGCCGTCGGGAGCGACCCGTGTCACCAGCTGCTGCAAAAACATAAACGAAGAAACGCCGGGAGGTCCTCAGGAAAGCTCCCCCATCCATTTTAAGTAGCGAAACGAGCGATCTAGCTGCGCTGGGCACCTGTCCCGAGGTGCGGCGCAGTGCGGCCGCGCAATGTGCGCGGGGCTGTGCTCGCTGCGGTGTCACCGCTGGGGCCCGGCGGCGGCGGCACAGGCGGCACTCACCGCCGGGAATGATGAAGGGCCACGGCGATGCAGGGGATCGAGGGCAGGGGCGGGAACGGGCGGAGCCGCGCCGGCCCGGGGGTCGTGGGACTGTCAGCGCTCCCCCCCTCCTCCGGCCGCGGTCCCTGCGCGCCCCTCCGCCCGGCCCATCGCCCGCTGCCGGCGGCTGCCGGGGCTCGGAATAGCGCTTGGGCATTCCCTCTGCCGCGGGGGCATGCACCGGCGGTGCCTGCCGGTGCCGCCGTCCTCGGCAAACGCCCTGCGACTTACGGCGGGCAGGAGAGGCGCTCCCAGCCCCCGGCTCTCGCGGGGCGGTGGAACGGCTTTCCGAGTCCAGGCGCTGCAGAGCAGTCCTCCTGGCCCGCTTGTCCCCCCTCCCCGCGCCCGCTCCGGCGGGCAGCAGTTTTCTCCCACCCCCGTGTCGCATCGCGTCTCCCCGTGGCCGCCCCGGGGCGCGGGCGGGGCGGCCGCCCCCGCCACCCCCTCCGCCGGGCGGGTAGTTGCTGCGCCTGGGCAAACACGCCGCCTGGGCAAACATCCTGCGCGGGCAGGTGCAGAACCGCCGCGCCGTGACAAAGGGCCCTCCGCGCGTGATGCATGGGGCGGCGGGCAGCTGCCCGGTAATCCCCGCCGGCGCGGCTCAGCGTTACGCCGGGGTGAGGCGACCCCCCCTTCCCCGGTGCCTCTTCCGTGCATGTTAAGGCGCTGCACCTGCCTCTAGAGTTGTGTGATGATGATGGTGATGATGGTTTCCTCTAGGACAGCGGAGTTACGCCGCGGACCGGTCCCGGGGGGGCGGTGCGGACGCCCGGCAGGGCACAGCGCGGAGAGCAGCTCGCTGCCGCCGCGGGGCTGCTCGCAGGTGCCAAGGGTCCCTCGCTCCGGGGAGGAGCGGCGGGGTGCCGGCCGCAAGCGCCTCCTCCCCTGCCGGGGAAGCGAGGGGGTCCGGGGACGCACCCTTCGGGCAGGGGTCAGCGCTGCCCCGCCCGCCCCGGCGGGAGGCGCGGCGCCCGGGGAGGTGGCGGCCGCGGGCACTTCGGTACGCGGTGCCCCTGCCCCGCCGCACACCCTGTCCGTCCCCAGTCTCCGCCCGTGCGGGACCCCCGCCCGCCCAAACGCAGCTGCCGTCGGGGCGCTGGAAGAGCGGCTGGCTACAACCAGGCTGCCCGCTGAAGCCGCGGCGGCTGCCGGGCGGGCGGGGAGGGCGGCCCTGGGCGGGGGAAATCCCGGGGAGGGAGCGGCCCCGCTCTGCAATGCGGTCCCTCTGCTGCAGAGGTCGCCACACGTGAGCGATCCCGCGGGGGAGCGGGGCCGGGCCGCGGCCGCGCGGTGTGAATGGCCTCCCCGCCACCCCGCAGTGCCCCCGGCGGCGCCTCGCCCCCCGCCGGATTTTTTTGTGAATGGGATGCTTACAGAGCGGGGCATGACGTCACCGCCGAGCCGGGCTTTGGCGCCCAATGGCGGGCCGGGCCTCGTCGGGCGGCCGAGGCGGTGATTGGCTGGCGGGCCCGCGCGGGCGCCCACGCAGGCTGCCGCGGCGGCAGGTATAAAGGGGAGCCGGCGGGCGGTGCGCGGTACCGCGGCTCGGCGGCGCCACCGGCATCCTCCTGCGCACCGCTCCGCTCCGCCGGTAAGCACCGCGCCGGCTCCCTGCGTGGGGCAGTGAGTCCCGTTTCTCTCCTGGGGTGCGGAGCTTCGCACGGGGCCGTAATGCCTTCATTTGTGTGCGCGTGAGCACACGCGTGTGCAAGGAAGCGAGCCAAGGAAGGTGGGAGAAAGTTAGTCCTCGGTCTCGCTCTTCCTTTCCCCGCCGAGACGACGTGGGGTGTCCCGCCAGGCATGCAGGACGGCTCTGCATGCAAAGCCCTCCCCGGTGGCCGGCCGGGTGCTCTGCCGGTGCTGGACACCCCGCGGGGAAGCRGGGCGTCCTTGGGAAGGTGCCTCGTCGTTCCGGTGAGCCGCATCGAGAATTGGGAGCTAGCAAAACTGAAGCTGATGTGGTAGTTAATGATGTGTTTTCCTGAGTCTAAGATACTGATGCTGTGAGAAGAGAGGTGTATCTCAAAGCAGATATCGTCAATTATATATTTTTTTACAGATTTTGTTCTAATGACTAATTTTTAACTTATCCTTTTTCTGGTTTCAGAGTAGAAATATTTGTTGAAATTAAACTACTTAATTCTTATAGAGTAATCTGAACTGGGATATTAGCGTGCTAACTGCCAAGAAGCAAGCAGTTTCAGGTAAAGTGCTAACAGTGGCACTTCGTTCTTAAAAATATTAAACACTAAACACTTTTTTTCTGGTGACTCTTACCCCATAACTGTGCCTGTTCATGTTGAACACTGAATGTGATACTGTGTGCAGTAGTTAGTCAGAGGAACATGTTTTCCACCAATTTGAGGGAAAGTCTGCATTAAGATGAATGCAGCTAGCTGTACAGAACTGCAGCTCTGAAAAGCTGCATTTTTTTCCCCTGTAATAGCGCTAAGTTATCTTAATTCTGAGAAAACCAAAGCATAATAGCAATAATCAAAAGAAATGGAAAGGTAATATTAAAAAAGAAAACAAGCTGTTAGTATTTGTGCTACTTGTAGCTGGGAAATGATGACCTCTTTAGTAGATCTTATAGGATTGAGAGAGTTGGAAAACAGCCATTGCTTGATGTACCTCTTTGTTGTAGAGACAAAATCATGGTTATGCTGAAGATTTCATCTTTCCTTGCTGTTTATGCCTTGGTTGTGTGCCAGATGGATAGCTTCCAGGCAGCCCCAGTCAGGTAAGAAGCTGGTCTTGTTGCGGAGTGCTATATCTGAATGGTACGAAAATACTTAAGATTCTATAGAGGTCTAGGAGGGAAATAGACTACAGTGAATGAGAGAGCTTTTTTTGATGCTATTTTTGACACTGTGGCTTTTAAAATTACATTTATAAAACACCTAATGCTGTGCATGAGGATGGTTTATGTATTCACACCAGTGAAAGACACTGTCAATGACATGCAGTAATGCATGACAAACCCCTTTCCTGTGTGTGGCTCTCTGCAGCAGTCTGGGTTTTATTCATCCTGTTTTGCTTGCCTCTGCTTAGACCTGGCTTGGAGTCCATAACAGATCGAGTGACGCTCAGTGATTACGAAGCTCGGAGGTTATTAAATGCGCTGGTGAAAGAGTTCATACAGATGACAGCAGAAGAGCTGGAGCAAGCCTCTGAGGGGAACAGGTAAGGACTGCAGTCCTGGGCAGGAGAAGGGCAATGGGGGAACATTACGTGTTTGGTATTTAGCAAAAGCCATCTGAGCAGACCCTCTGCAGGTCAAGATTTTTTTTTTCTTTTCTTGGTGTTATGGCTAACTATGATCACCTAATTGGTAAAGGATGATACTGCAGAGACATCCTAATGTTGGTATCAGGAGAATGGCTTCCACCTAGTTAACCTGCTTCTATCTGTCTTTTACAACTGAAAGTGGAGGGCGATTTGAGCTTGAATGAGGGGGTTGTGTTAAAATATGGCAGCAAAAGGTATGTCTTCCTAGTGGGCATATTAGGGGCCATTCAGTCACTCTTGGATTCTCTGTCATGAAAGTGCATGCTGTTGTAAGGCATGGAAAGTCCCTGGCAGAGGGGACGTGTTCCTCCTAATGCACGCAGTGCCACTCTCCCTCATAGACCAAAGGCATGCAAGAGCATTTGCATTATCCTAACAGGACTTGTATTGCAAAGCATGGTGGTGATGTATGAGAGACTGAACAGCATGCTGAATACATGGAAAATAAAACTCCCTGACCCCTAACTATGAGCATCCAAAAGGCTAATGAACTTGCTTTTTCAACAAAGTTGAACTCATTGAAAAACAGTGTTTTCCTTCTGACTGCATTTGTATGAGCCTTCCTTGCATGGAATGTGATGTGGAGGGTTTTCTTTAATTATTTTTTAAGTTTCCTAACTGTAGATATTTATCTAGGGAAGAAATGCATGAACATGCATGTTTGAGATTACTCTACTCTTCCTTTGGGCATGTTTTTTTTTCCCCCCTGCAGCCTGGATAGACCTATTTCCAAACGCTGTGCCAGTCTGAGTACTTGTGTGCTGGGCAAACTGTCTCAAGAATTACACAAATTGCAAACTTACCCTCGCACTGACGTCGGGGCTGGAACTCCTGGCAAGAAACGAAATGTGCTGAGTGACCTGGAACACGAACGCTATGCAAACTATGGGGAACCCCTAGGAAACAACTAGACATGCTTATTTCTCCCCTTCTCCCTTTTTTTTAACCTGATGCATGTGGATCTAACTTTGATTGCTAACTTTGCTATGTTATTTTGATTCTGTTTTCGACAGAGAATGTTTGAGATGGACCTAATGTTAGGAAGACAGAGAACATAACATGCATACCAAGCTAGGGGGAAAAATAAATAAAAATGAACAGCACTGCCTTGAGATTTCAAATGATTTTCTTAGACACTGATTTAAAAAAAAATTCTAAAAAAGGCTTTTCATTTCTGGCTGCTAAATGTACAAGTAGACTCTTCTTTTGTGCCTGCCCATGCACTTGTTCAATAAACCTATTTTTCTATAAGGATTAGATCTGCTTGGTTTAATAACTTGTTTTAGAATGTCAGATTTCTAGATATGGCTAGAAATATTTTACAAGTTGTCTTAATGCTCAAGAGAGGCAACGCCAGTAATTTTAGAAAAGTTGAAAGAACTTAGAAATTGAAATTATCCACATATGTACTGGTGTAATCAGGCATGCATGCAATCCTGTTAGTAAGGATCCTGAGAAGCAAAGGAATCGGGAAAGGCTCACACAGATTTGTTCAAACTAGAAATGTAATCCTGTTTAAAACTGGGTACTGAACACTTCCAGGTAAGAATTTTGTGTTCTTTTCCTTTTTCCTTCTTACTTTATAATAGGTCTTTACACTAGTGTATTCAAAACTCAGGTATCTTTAAAATATTTGTATTAATTCAAGACAACATAATGTAGGTGAATTGTGAATTAAGAGGCAAAACCAGATTTCTTTACAGTTTTTTTTTTTGTTGCAGCACTGCATCTATCTTGTAATCAGAGGCCTGTTCCAAAAAATTAGCATAGATATTATGAACAGTATTCATTGTTAACATTAATGAACTGTCTTGTAATGCTTATCTGAGAAAAATCCCTCCTACTGCAAGAAAAAGTCATTGCTTTAGTAGAAAATTGCTTCAAGCAAGGACTGTGTGAATGCGTATGCCTTGGAAGTCCCCTGTCTAGCAAAATTATTGCTGTAGGCTGAACTCTAAGCACAGAGCTAGTTCTGTTGAAGTCAGTGAACTACTCCTGTGATGAAGTGCTGTACTAGACAGGGGTCTAACTCCAGGAAAGACGGGTTCCCACATTCCCATTAAATACATGGAAGCAGTGTTTATGTGTGGTTCAGCTCTGAAAGCAACTGGTCAGCTGCTGTGCAGGAACAGCCCTACCAGAGTCACTGACAAAGCTCCTGTAGTTGTCAGCGATGCTAGGATTTCATGTGTTTTCTGGGTATTACGGAGCATAGGTGTTGAAGTGAAAAGTAAAAGATCAGTGTCTGCTACTGTCCTTCAGCAGCACTACAAACAAAACGCAGATCTAAGCTTCTGGAGGAAGTGGGGATTGGTTAAATGCCCCAGACCCGGACCTCCTCAGCACCTCTCTGTTGGTCATAACTACTTGCTGGAGGCAGGCAATGGCTCAGGTGTTGCTGAAAATCTGGCTTGGCTTAGTTTTCAGTCCAACTGCCCAAGAAAGGAAGGGCTCAGCCACCTTTTGTAAACTGAGCCTGACATTTAGAAAAACATGAAGATGTATCTTTTAGAGCTTGTAAGCTGTGCACACAAAAGTTGCAAATGCCAGCTGCACAGCAAGCCTGCTTTTTCTTCTATAGAAGAATCTTTCCTAGGCATAGCATCCCTTACTGACATCTCATTGTATGCAGGGTAGATGCTTTGGGAACTAACTCTCTATTTTCCTTTTGAAAAGCAGTGTAACAGCACAGAAGAGGGCATGCAACACAGCAACCTGTGTGACCCATCGTCTGGCAGACTTCCTGAGCAGGTCAGGAGGAGTGGGCAAGAACAACTTCGTACCAACCAACGTGGGATCCAAGGCCTTCGGCAGGCGAAGAAGAAGCGTTCAAATATAAAAAGCTGAATGATAATGTGAATACGGTAAATACATTGCAATAAACAGAATTTGCAATGCAGGCAACCTGTGGCATTATCAGAATTTTAGCTTTGCTGGATGAATAACAGACCTACAGTGATAATCTCTGAGAAAGCAGGGCAAGTAACAGTATAAAAAAGATGTTAAAATGTAACAATAGCATGTTTAGACTGTGAAGAAGAGCTTTTGTAGATGTTCTGCTTAAATAACTGCTTCACAGTGCATTAACCAAACGCAACAGTTTGGTTAGAATTACTTGCTTATTTTACCAGTAACATTTCATTATCAACATATCAGTAACTCCAGTTTTCTTTCTTTCAGATTGCCATGAAACTGAAAATTCAACTTCAATTTCTAACAAAAGCAACTCTTCTCCATAAATCAAGACAGCCAAAAAGAAGATTAATTTTGCATCCTAATATTGAAAATGTTTTATTTAATACAAATGAAAACACTTCTGTTATGTATAGTACAAGAGAATCTAGTTATTAAAGTTAAATTATTGTATATTCTTTTTATATGCAACTCTATTTCAAATAAAATGTGACGGCATCTATTATTTATTTCTCTTCCAGCTTACGTGATCCATGCTACTTATCCTGGCACTACTGCCAAAACTCGGGGATTATACTAGACTGCTGCCTGGCAAGGCATATGTGTATTATATGGTGTGCTGTGCCTTGATGTAAAACACTTAACTAACCTGATTGTACAGTATGTTTAAAAAAAAAAAAAAAAAAAAAAACCACCAACCAACAAAAAATCACTTCAATATTGTATCATTTGTGAATTTACGCAAAATTAAAAAAAGTATTTTAGATACACTTGGATTGAGAAACTGATTCTTCCTTTGAATGCACTTACAGAAACATTTGGCACTAAGCCAACATCATTGCAGATCAGATGGCCCATTGATCTGCTACAGCCTTATTAACTATAAATACCAGGATCTGAGTCAAAAGTTCAGAACAGAAAGAAGAGCTGCCTTTATATATATAAAGTAGCTCAAAAAAACCCCCAAAAGACACCACTTAGTGAGATTTCTGCTAGAAAAATAAAAAGAAGCCACAGTTACATTTAATAAAACCATAGAGACAAACTTCATCGTATGTGGTTTAAGACTAAATGTTTTTATACAGGAAGTAGTTCAGATGAAATGGCCTGACACGCTTTGTAGATTTTTGTCTAAGGTCAAAAAAGTGAATTAGAAAGGAAGAGAAAAAGGAGCTATGGAAACGTACATTTCTTTTAAGCAATCCTGAGACAGACTCTATTTAGGGATCATGGATAAATAATTAGAGTGAGTGGAGAAGAGGGTAGCTGGAAGCAATCCATGGCYGCCTAAGTGGTGCTGCCAACTTCCTCCTCAAAGCTGCTGCTGTTTCAGTTTAGTAGCTGAGTCAGATACTTGTTTAGATTTGTTTTGTGCTCCTCAGCTGGACTCTAAAATCTGCTTCATCAGTTCAGACGATGATCACCTCGCTGTGCAAAGTAGAGGTTAAGGCTCTCATGATATCTGTGTCTGTCTCTGCTGCAGGTGTAATAGCAAAAAGAGAAACACAGTCAACCAGATGTAGACGTAGCCAGTAAGGCCCTCCAGTGATGACGCTTCTATACCATGCTCGTTCGTGGCTATGGTTTTTCTCCTTGGGGAATGTTTCAGCCCTGGTAAGTCAGTGTACAAAGCAGACCTTGTAGAAGATATAAATCAGTTTAAAGGGAAAAATTCCAGTGCCTAAATGGGCAAAGGAGGGATGGTCAGACTTGGCTTGCAAATCTGTTCCCCAGAGATAGTCTACTGCTTTTTTCCATTTTCCTCTAAAGTATCTGAGATTGGCCGCAGCTGGGTGTACTATACCTGCATGGTGAACCACTGCCCTGTGTTTGTATGAGGATCTGGTTGGGTTAGACCCAACTGCTAATTTTGGAGCCCGGAAGCATTCTTCACCAGGTTTCAGGTATTTTCCCCCATTTTCCTTTGCACAAAGTGGGGGTCATATGCCGAGATCACCTGGCTACCTCAGTAACACCTTTCCCTGTCATTGCAGAGCCTCTGGGCACAGGTGGCAGGTTGTCTCTTTTGTTCCCTACTACAGCACCCAACAGCTTAATCTTCTCCAAGATAAAATGCCTAAGCACAGTTATTGGGATGAATACATGTAATTTAGTGATTCGTATTCAATAAGAAGCCAGGCAACGTTCATGGGCCCCTTCTGGCTTTAAAGGCTAAAAGTTCAGTTTATTTTTTCCATTTACAGCTGTTCTCTGCTGAGAGACACCTGAGGCTGCTTCATGTAGCATAGTGTCAGCCATGTGTCCATCTCTTCAAAAAACTATTAGTCTCTCTTTTCAGTTTAACAAAGTTATGCATTTTTTCTGTCAGCCAAAGGGATTTCCTCAGACTAATATTCTATGCCAAATCAGAAACCTAACATGTAAAACAGATTCTAGTAACCTTGGTGCTGGATTTTAGATTGTCCTGGTTGGAGGAAGGTTGGATGAAACTTTTGATATGTGTTTTTTGTTTTTGTTTGTTGTTTTTTTTTTTCCTTAGGAAGAAATAGTTACTTTCATATCTCAAGATCTATTCCTGTTATCTTCTGTTTCTTTTCTCAGTAAGATCTCTATCTGCACAGCAATGCAATACACTCACCAAGTAAATATGCCTGTAAAGGACAGAGGGACATATAGCACTATGAAAGCAAGGGTGAATAGGAAAAAAGGTGAGGACCCTTACATCCTTTTTCACCACAAACAGAGTTGCTCAGAGCTTTAGGAGAAGCAGATTATTATTGAAACAAGACAAAACTAGAGGTGTAAACACTAATATTTTAATTTTTTAAATTTTCAGGCAGTGAACATGGTAGAAGGAATTGCAGAGCCACTAGAAGCTTGTCAATTGCTTTGACTGACTGTGAACAAGTGGAAAAAATTGCTTCCATTTTTTAAAAGTGCGGTTCTTGATAATAATACCTAAACTTGTCAGCTCTTAAATAAATCCCAAACTTCTACCCCAGGAGAGAATCTATTCTGGAATTAGCATTTAATAAGGGAAAGTATGGTTTCTAATGTACTTACCTTTCCATTTTAATTACATTGCCATTCTCAGCATGCTGAAAGCTGGCAGAAAATATAATGTTGGTGCAGTATGTGTGAGTGGCATCAAACCCAACTTACTTAGTATTCAGTCAGCCAAGACAATACAGATCAGTCATGCACGAGTGTTTGTAGTCTTGTTTACGAGGCAGTATTATCATGACTATAGTTTGGTTCTGATGTTTTTAGATGTTTGTCAGTGTGTGTTTTCTTTAACAATTAAGTTTTTTTTTAAGCTGGTGCAAATGAAGGCTTTGGGAGTGTACTTTGCAAGTAAAGGCAAAAGGGGAAGAAATTTCTGAGAAAGAAATATCTGAGGATAATTTATTGTAGACTGTCTTCATGTCATTATAGTGTTTTGGGGCTTTAATTTTGCAGATTATTTTCTAGTGGTTTGGTTTTCCAGTGCAAATATGGACACAAGCACCATCTGGGCCCAGGAAAGGTTATGAATTTTGCCCAGTCCTCTGCTCTGAACTGATAGAAGTAAAAAAGCACCATCTTGTGGCCAGTGAATAAGCACAGAGAGGGCATACAGGGATCCCCCTCAGATGAGGTATTTGCTCACCTCCTCCTGCTTTTGTCTTGCTGGTGGGCACAGCTTCCAGCTGGACATGGGGTGGGTGAACGGGGGCAGCCACTTGGGCTGATGCCATGAGGCAAACTCACCTGCTCACCTGCTGGAGTGGGCTGCAGGGATGGGGACATGCAGGAGGTGTTGTGGGCTCCCTGGAGTGTCACGGGCCCCCAGAGCCACCGTGCAGGGCCGTGGCACCACACGGGGTATCAGGTAGGCGTGGGCCAGCTGGTGCGGTACCAGGTGATGGGTAACAGAGGAGCTAATACCAACATATGTCCCCATGGACCTTTGCAGCTGCCAAAACAGAGATGCAGGAGCTATTCAGCTGTGCACTTTTTGCTAAGGGGCAGCCTCCTGCTCCTAGATCTGACTGAGCTTTTGGTTCAGGATCATGCGCCAGGACATCGCTGCATGTATTGATAGAGCATCATTTTGAAATAACCCAAGTGGACTTTCACTGTGGCTCTCTCCAGATATTTAGATCCCTTTTTTCTCCTTCTGTTAGTGGAATTTAATTCATCTTCCTGAAAGCTTCCATCATCTGCAGTGTGAGAAAGGAGCAGAGCTAATGCTATTGCTTCTGACACTGAACACTGCCAAAAGCAACTTATAGCAGGCAGTAGTAAATTTTGGTATTGGTTATCTAATCCAGCATTGTCATGTCTAATTAGCAGATTGAATGTCTCTAGAAGGTGAAGAGTTTAAAACATGCTGGAGAATTCGGATCTGTGCATTTTTCTAGACTGAACTATCTCAGAACAGGTGTATACCTGTTAGAGATGAACTGGGCATTTCAAGCCTGATTTCACCCATGGCGAGTGCTGGCAACTTCGTTCCAAGCTGGTTGTGCTCACTGATTCTGACAATCAGGCGAATGCTGCCCTGGCTGCTGGAAGGGGTCCACATGGCACATACATTTGCTGCCTCTTTACTGTTCTAAAAGGCACCACATTCTTCCCCTGTTTTGCACAGAATTGTCCTCTACTTTGGATGCTCCTTATGCCTTTTAAAGTTGTTCTCTTCTGCAGAAAATGTCCAAGGAGTATAGTATCTTTTTTTTTCAGAAAGTAAATAATTCCCATTTCTAAATTATGCCAAACATTGCAATACTTTCTCTAGGAGATTTCTGATCCATCCTTGGAGTAATAAGAATCATTGCAACATCTCTCTTTTCTTTCTATTCTTGGCTTTATTGCAATTCTTGTTTGCACCAATTACTCTTTTGGCTGGGGCTGAGGTGCGATCCCACCTAACCGATCCCACAAAAGCAAATGTTGCCTTTAAAAGTCTGAATGTGTACCCCTGGGCAGGCTTTTCCCCCCCGCTAATGTCTGAGAAAATACTCATAAATCCCACTTGGTACTTCATTACACTCATATTGGCTGTCCACAAAAGATGATTACACTCTTGCTGGTTTGGCTTTTCTATTTACTTCTGTTGTTGTGTCACATTTCTTCTTCTTTTCAATGGCTTTTCCTAATAGCGTCTTGTCACATTAGCACATGAGGCAATTTGACATTGCATTAATCTATTCAGTGTCCATGAACTACAGCATATATCATATATGCAAGCAATTAATTTGATTTTCCAGTTGCTCTTTGAGACTCTGCAAGCCAGTATTCTCCAAGGAGACTCCGTGGCAAGGAGTGCAGTCGTCTGCAGGTGACAGTCGTGTATGGTAGAGACATAGGTACAACAGTCTTGAGTAACCCCTACCAAGGTTGTCTTGAGTAACTGCTCCCAAGATTGCCAGCAAACATAAGTGCTTGAGATGCCAGCAGCTATGCTATAGAAAGGAAATTGCCTTGGGATGAAGCAAAGGAGAGGAAGCAATGAGGGCTTTAAACACAAAACAATTTGTGTAGTTACGAAATGCGGATGCAGTAAGCAGGGTTGTTTGTGAGCTGCCTGCCAGACACCCCAGGCATTTCTCTGAGAGGCCACGGTTCTCATTAGAGCACAGGAAGGTGGAGAGGACAGCCAGATTAGTGTTGCCAGTGCGTTACCTTGTTTTTCTTAACATGATGTTTTGTCTCCTTCAGCACTAGTCAAGTGTTGCTGGTGTTCTATCTCAAAGTGCCCTCTGTCAGTCGGGTCAGAAAGGTTGGATGTCCCCGGTGCTAGGGGCTGGCAGGTTGGTTTAGGGCAGGTTGCTCTAGGGCTGGTAGGTGCCGGAGAGGCAGGCTGTGCCCCAGCCCCTCCACAAGGAAGGCAGGGGAATTGATAACTTCTGCTCCTCCAGACTGGAGCCCCAGCCTTGCCCTGTGGCTGAGGTGTTTCCTCTTGGCCCTCAGGAAAGAGGCTGCTTCCCACTGCATGGCCTGCCCGTCTCCTGAGGTGCCAACACTGTCATAGCAGGAGGAGGACTGTAGCTCCGTGCTGCTTAGCTGCCTCTCACCAGCTCTGGTTGCCCCTGAGGCAGCTGTGGCCCAGAGCTGAGGCCCTCTTCCTCTCCCAGGGCTGATGGAGACAGCCCATGGACTCCAATTGTCCCCATCCTGGTAGGTCCCACTGACCTGTATTTGTTGCACAGTCAGCTGTCTTTCTGTATAGCTTTGCTGCAGGTCATGAATCATGATCATAAGGAACACTTTTCTTTTGCTGTTTAGAAAACCAGGTATTTTGCTTACTTTTTGTTCGTTCCCTCTCAGGCCATTTCTGCTCCATGAAAGAACTTCATCTTATGGCTATTTGGAGTCTTTATAGCTTCTTCGTAGCTTTGCAAACACGTTGAATGTCCAAATCAATTACGTCAGCCACATTAATTTGCCCATTATTCTGCTGACATGCTTGAAAGGCTGTTATAGGTCTTCACTGTCTCTTGTTGTGGAGGGAGCCAATTATTCTAATTAGCATATGTTCCTAAAATAGTTACATAGATAGTTTATAATTCCATTTTTAGCTCATGATATAACCATGTTTTTATATGGAACAACATCATAGCTATTATTACTAGTGGGTAGGAATGGCCTGTTACTGCAAATGAATCCCAAGCAAGTGCATCAGGGGAAGGATGACAATACCAGTGCAGTGACTTTCATGTGGACAGACAGATTTTATCTGTGGAAGAGGCTCAGTAGCTTAGAGGTGCTTTTTACCATGTCGGTTCTCCTAGAGAGGCTGAAGAAGACAATGCTGCCAGTAATGTTTTTGAGTGTGTGTATATTTTCCAAACAAGGTTTTTACTCTTAGTTAATGCAGTCCTTTCCTTCTAGGCTGGAAAATTCTTCTTTATAGTTAAAGATACTATCTAAGAGTTAAATTAGTTATGAAAATGAATATTGATTTGTGTTCTTAATGTAATAGAAGCAGAGAATTAAATGGAAAAAGGAAATAGATCTGACCTTCAAATGCTGGAATTGCAGAGTTTAAACGAAAACTGCCTTAGTTTTCRTTTAAAAGACTTACAGATAAGCAGATGAGAGACCAAGCCATTTGAAACTCTTTACGTATATTGACAGTGAAGTCCAAGACTTTTTCATAAACTTTATGCATTGGCTATTTCTATTTCAAACTTATTCCTGGTAAGATTACACACTTCAATGTGCAAAAGTTTTGTTTGCATTATGTGAAGCTGCCTTTTGCTTCTCTTTCCTAACTAAGCTTCTCAGAAGAGACAAAATGTCTCTATTGTACCTTTTTCCACTAGACAGTGGCAGAGCTATGTGTTATCTTGCTCCTCAGATGTCGAAGCACTGGTTTTATAATTGTGTAKTTTAAAACTGCATGCATTTAGTATTTAACTAACTGAAACGTCGTTGTGACTGAAGTTCTTGATAGGATTAGTGTCCCTATTCAGTTATTCCAGTGACTTTTTGAAAGATGATGGAATAGCACCTTATAACAACAGCATCTACAGCTGCAGCACTGGTAACTAAAAGCCTTAGCACTCTGTCCTGTCTCTTGGTAGCACAGGCTGCCAAAGCGTCCCGCTCACAGAAAGAAGAACAGCCCAGGTAGCCTCAGGGTCCCTGAGACCTTTCTCTCACTGTAATCACCAGTATTTCCCATCACCAAAAGTTTTATTGCTTTTTTGGGTATTCCTTGCAACATTTGCAGAAGCTATGCTTTACAGGCTGCCACTGGTGCCACTCTAATGATATGGCAGGTAAGATTTGAGGTAAAGCCCCTACGCTTACAAGTGTTAGTAATTTGGCAGGTGAAACACACTTCTAGTTCAGGAGCTCTTGATGATATGTCAAGATAAAAGTTAACTTGGGTTGTCTGTCACAGCCAGCCAGCTTTAAGCTGATCATGCTCCATCAGCCTTCCTAAACTGTGTAAGAAAACCACTTTCTCCTGCAGGCTGCAGGATCTCTAGCTGTGGACACTAGGCTTATCTTTTTTTATGGGCCCATTTTTTTCCCCCCCGGGGTTTTACTCTCTAATCAGAAATTCAGCCTGATGGGACTTCACAAAGTACAGCCTCCAGCGTACTGATTAGAAAATACTGCAATTTGTACATCAGGTGCTTTTTGCTGTATACCATTTAATGACCTTATTTAACTTTGTAATTAAGTCATACTAAGAAGTACTCTCTCACATGTCTCACAACTCACTTTTTTCTTCAAGATCGGTATATCCAATTCCTGGAATTCAGATGGCATTTCTCAGGTAAGCTGAATCTCCTTTACAGCACTCACGGAGGACCCTAAATTGATATAAATATAATGTATACCTATAAAGCCCATTTATGTTGCCACAGAAGTATGAAGTGCCTTTAATGTAAACGAGAATCTAGACTAACATTTTCACATCTTCGTTTCAGTCTCAGGTAAAAATTGTATCTGGGAAGAAGAGAGGGGAAGGCATTTCACTTTCTGTTTTAGTAAGTTTTTAGTGGCTGCATAGAAATTAAAATTATATAAACGTGCTCAAGTTAAGAGAGTGATTGGTAAATACATCTTCTAGAAGCTAGAGGGCATAGGAGGCACAGAAAGTCTCTGGTATAACTCCGTTATCAAGAGGTGTGAGTGAGTCAGAGTAACTTTCTGTTCTTTTTGCATAAAATGGCACTTGCTACTCAAGTTCAAACTGATTTTGTTCTCTTTCTGAAGAGAAGTGACTGAAAAGCAGAAATATCTTTCTGGATTTTTATCAGTTTTGCAGATGGTCTGAAGGAAAAGAAATTATTTGTATTGCTATTGATCTAAATGAAGATGTTAATATATGCTTCCCATTTTTAATCCAGAATAGTTTAGTAATAAGTTTATATTCTGCAGGAGCTCCTATTATTAACCATTAAATAGAGAACTACTAATAACTGTTTTAATGGAAAAGGTCAAATGTAAGTTCATGGGCATAGGAGCATTGCAACGAGCGTAATACCCATAGACTTCAGATTTTCACTTGTCTAGCTGGTCTAGTAAAAATATTTGGTGACTTTTCTTCACCCCTACACAGTATTTCTGTGATAGTGAAATCCTTCTGTGTTTTATGTTACAATCCATGTGTCTACTAGTATAATACCTGTGTGAGAGGGATACTGGCAGACTTTTTGCAGTATAGACCAAGAATTATTTTGTTTGCATTTTGAGAATAAAGTTCACAGGGCTTACCCTAAATGTGTAAGAGGAACAGAGCATCCTGAGCTGCTCTTTGGAAGATTCCAGTGTCTTTTGTTTTCAATTCAAAGTAATCTAGTGAAAGAACCGAAACTTCCCACAGTCTGTAAAGGAGACAAGGTGTACGTATCGAATAGTTCATGCTGAGTTTCGCAGGTCAGTTGACTTCCTCTCTCAAACAGAAAATCAAAGGTACTGTGAGTTTGTAGGACTCCAGCATCAAAGAAAAGATTCCCTCCAGCCTTTGTGAACTGCTACATTTTCCACAGGTTTTATGTCTAAAGCGAGATGGGTGCTGAACCACGGGATGATAATCCACTACACAAAACAGGACTGGTGGAGTAATGAAACTCCACTGAATTATTCATTGGGTCCTGAATGATGCAGAGTTGTTACAGTGAACACCCCTGAAGACGAGAGCAGCGCAAGACACAGCCCTGCCTGTGCGGTACACCTGACCTGTCTTCCCAGGTAGGCATCTGCAAAAATGAATGTCTTGTATAAATGAACTGGAACAACCATGTTTGGTAGCTGTCCATTACTCATCTAGAATAGTCAATCTAATTCCAAAAAACGGTTAAGTGCATGCTTCAGTGCCATGGACATAAAATTAAAAGCACGTTCAAGTGCTTTGCTGAAAAGCAATGGACTTCTACACATCTTTAAAGAGAAGCACATCTTCAGGCTTGCTGGCTCAAATCTGATGGTGATGCCTCCTAATAATTGTCACAGATAGATACAGGAACACAGAATACATCAACACAGAGCTGGTTCCAAAAACCAGTGCATACAAATAACGTAATTTTAGCCCATGAAGCATTTTCCCAGCTGGCCTTTGGAAGTTGAGGAACTGTACAGCCTCATCAAAAACGTAGGTATCTCGAGGTGCGGTACTCCTACTGCTGTCATGGTTCAATAATGATCAGTTACGTGTTAATGTACTGAGTGAGGAAGTTAAAGGAGGGTGTCCAGCACAGGCAGAGAAACTGGGGTGGAGAAATTTATGATGGTGAGGCCAACTGTGTCTATAAAACTGAACTCTCCTTTCAAATAAAAAATATTTGGAGGTTTATTTTTGGATGGTGCTGGGAGGGAGTTTCTGGTGAAGCCTGCCGATAGTGGTGGTGAGTGACTCAGTGTTTCGATCTACAGCTCTGGAGGAAAGATTACATTGGGGGGGAGGAAGAAACCCCTCTATAGAATGAATTTGGGATCAAACCCTCCCATCTTCCCAAAAGAAAGTTTGTTCTTCAAAACCCCATTACAAACTTTGGTGGAAGCAACAAAACATTCAAAATTACTGCATAATAGGCTGATTGCTGGTATCCATTCATGGCAGAGAAGCACTGGTATGGAGAATCACGCTGTCATTTCAAATTTGTGCTGGGCTTGAATGTGGTAGTGATGAGTGCTATAAGAAAATCCAAGAGCAAAGTAGTGGGTGATACCACAGGGTTTGAGAAACATGCAGTGCCATGAGGGCTGAGGAGTTATAAAATACTGTTCATTGAGTGCCATCTATACTGTGTACTCAGTGAGGCAGAACCTTGTAGACAAAATAGAATATAAGCATATAAGTCAGGGCAGCATTTTGAATTGTGCAATAACGAGTCAAGGAAAAGCTGGAGTACTCAAGCTTCCCACATGTGACTTCGTATGTTAAATAATGTCTTTTTTAACACTGTATTAATATAAAATCCAAGTATATAGTAATATGCAGATTAATTAAACTCAGCTGATTTCCCATTAGATGTCCGGCTTCCTTCTGATGGTGGTTACTGCTAAAAGCTGTCGTATTAATTGAAATTCACTGAGAACAAGGTACAGATGTTGCTCCACCATCAAATGTCACAGAATAGTTGATTTTTTAATCCTCCAATGTTTTTAAAAAATATAACTTACAATTTATTACAATGTTTTTCTTGTTCATTAAAGGGAGAATTAAACTTACTAGGATGCCTCTAATCCTAGAGTAAAATTTAGCAAAATAATCTGATACTTTTTCATAAGAAGCCAAAAAGTTATTTGCTTTGCTACTGGATATCTAAGCATATGGCTATTGGAGTATGTGACTCTGCTTAAAGGCATTTTTTTTCCTTATAGTAATTTGCAGGAGACTGATACATGGTTAGTCCTAAAAATGCAGATTTTGATTTAACACAATATTATCAACTTCATGCGGTAGAAGACCGCTGTCTTTGCATTTTCTATAGCAGATGCGCACACCACCTTTGCTAGCTCCGTTTGGTGAGACCGTGTTGCTAGGCAGAAGCATGGAAAAGTTCTAGCGTTGTTTGCTTGAAATTATACATATTTATGTCTTGCCACTGTCACAGGCCTGGAGCTATCTGCAGTACTGGGGTTTGGCACTTTATTCTCTGAGCTTGACTTCTAAGAGATCATAATTTATAGGGAGCTTCACTGGGAAACCATTTATTCTAAAAAGTTATGTACTCATGTACTCATGACTTCTCCTGCACAACAGGCTTGTGATTTTTGACTTGATTTTTTGTGATATCTTTGTCTACAGGGCTGAAATAGGATGTTTAGTTACTGCTTCTCTAAACTTTTGACACTCACTGGTGTGTTATTCCCTATCCAGTCCAGATGTTTCTGCACATAAGCCACCCAGCCATTCAGCTTATTTTTTTTGGATGGCAAAGCCTTGATTTTGTCTTCTGATGGAGGACATTAGAATGTGGAGACTACCCATTTTTTGTGGAAAGACTCCAGCGGCTCTGGCATTCTTGCATGATTGGATGGGTTACCGGGACCCACGACGTTGAACTGCTGCATTAAAACTGACCTTGGTAGAGGTTATGTGATTTCTGTAGCATTTCTCCAGGCTGCTTTGGGTGCACTGTTATGTGTTCCTGAGAGACTGTAACTCAAGCTCGTGGAAATCCCTCACGAATGGCCCTTGAGATTACTGGCACTCCTCTCAGCCTGTGCTGGACTGATGCTGCCTGCAGCCTGTGCTCCCAAGGGGCTTGATGTTTTAAGCCCAAATTCGGATCTGTTCCTCCCTTGAGACATACGGTGAGAGGGTTATACTCTGCTTAAGAATGACTGGTAGTATTTCCAAAAAAGATGATAAAAACTGGTTGATCACTCCTCAGGCCAGATTTCCAAACAAGCTCTGCATCCAGCAGGTCTCACTAGGATGAGGGAGCCAGGTTGAGCGCTGCGGCCATAAACAAGACAAAATGGGAAGTTTTTTCAGAAAAGCTGACTTTGGGCTATCCTGGCAAAACCCTTGTTAAACTCCTTGTTTTGGGCCACTGTGCTTGTACGGGTGGGAAGAGCATGCAGAAACCCGTCCTTCTCCTCAGTGCTGTTGGGGTAGGTCAGGCCGTCTGAGAAGTGAAAAGCTGAGTTTCCTCTAACAGCGGTGGCTTTCTCCATTGCTTGTACAACACACTTTACACTATTAAGTTGCTGGAATAAATACATGAAGAAGGCAGAAAAGGAGAAAGGAAGCTCATGTTTTCTAGTCAGAAGATCAAGAGCAAACTAAAGTGGCAATCGTGCAAGGGCTTCGGTGTGTGCCAAGGCACTGCCAATAGTCCCATTGCTGTGGGGGCAGGACAGAGAAAGGCTACAGAGGGATTGAGAACACACATAAATGAGAATATATTGAAAGTAAAATAGGAAGAGATAAACCTGAAAGGGCTAAAATCCAAACCTTAAATTAAAAGAGGGAAGATTATTCTGCTTCTTCCCTCTTCCAAGTTTTTGGGAGGCCAGTTCTGGCTATAAGCTGTATGGAGCAAGGAATGTGCCCTAATCTTAATGGAATTTGGGATGCTATTAAATTTGCTTTGGATGCAATGAGAAAGAGAGAAAAAAGGAAATCCAGGCTCAGCAGAAAGGATAGTTTTTGTTGTGTGAATGCAGTTGCAGGATGCAACCACATCTGGTAGCCAGGAGAAAAAAAATCATGTTGGTGGTACCATTAGGAGTGCTAAGGAGCGCTGGTGTCGATGCCAGTGCATACTGGCCAGTCTGAGCGCTTACAATCAGAACAATTAATACCAGATTCCTGAGAAGGTGGTGGAATTTGCCAAGCATCCAAAAAACAACCAGACCATTTTCATGTCCTGATTATTTCCTAATGAACTGCTTGACCCCAAGGGCCTATAGCAGCCATGAAAGTCTGCCTTTGCAAAGCCTCTTAGAACAGTTCCATTCAAATACAGACATAATTATACCTCTCCTCACAATATTACATTTCAAATATCCTCCCAGTAATCAGAATCACTGCAGTGTGTGAGGAGTGAAGAGCTCCTTTATCCTTACAGCAGAAAGCATCTGAACTGTTATGAGCTAAAGAAGGTTTATAATGGGAAAGGCTAATAGAAAAGGCTTTGAGGCATCATCACAGTCACAAAAAAGGCATGAGCAAATCTGAGTCTGAGAGCGAGCGACAATGCTGTCCCTTTACTAGAAAAAGCTCCAATGGAGAATAAGCGAGAGAGAACAAGAATCCCCTGCCTCCCCCGCAGAAAATCACAGCTACAGAAAAGTTCTTGTATATTTCAGTTTGTTCCCATGGTTTTAATCTTCTAACTTGCTCTAATTATTCCTATTCAAGGCTGATTTATGTTTGGCAACTTTACATTAAAAAATGTTCCCACTAACAGAATTGCAAATGTGAAGCAGACAGAACAACGCTCATGCTTGCAGGAAGGATGGGGGGAATACGATGTGTTCAGATGCAATGTGAACCAGTCATTTGGCCAAACTTTCCATGAAAAAATCTCTGATACTGGCTGTGCCTGCTGATTTTTCCTTATTTGCAGTAAGCCCTCGGTTTTCTGTCTCCCCTTGACGAAAAGCCGAAATGTTGACCTCATAAGGGATTTCTTCCAGTTTGTTTCCCAGKTTTTTTTTGTACTAATACATAGTTTATTTAACAACTGCATGTTTTTTACATGAGCATTACGTAACACAATAGTAAGCCCGTAAGAAGTTTCAACCAGCTGTACTGTGTTATGCCGCGACATTCAGAGCTCTGCTTTCCAGAATGGAGTATGAGTTTTGTCAGTCATACCCAGTATCCTCACATTGGCACGGTCACTTCGCAGGTAGTAGTAGGACATGTCTGACAGCTGTGTAACTGGGAAAGTCTGTAAAATCCCGACATCTCATAGATACTAAGTTCTGACACGTTTTATCAAAGTCAGCATCCAGTGCAGTGAGACCCCAGGTGGTTTCCTACTAAGGGAAAGGTGAGGAATTAGCTGCTGTCTTTTACAGAAACTGCCAGTCTCTGTGATCTGGAGATGGGCTCAAGGAGTCTGGCAGAAGGAAGCAAGGGAACCATAATGGGCGTAATATGGGACATGGTAAGGAACTGAGATTAAGAAGTATAATAAACAGCATGGAAATTATAGGAAAACAACTTTTGCTAGTTCTGCTGCTCGTACAGAGATACGGACTTTGCAGTTTCTCTTCAATGGACATGGGTGTGCATTCACAGCACAGAGGTGGGTCATATAGGGAGGTGACCATGTGGTGATTTGATAGTGGAACAGAAAGTGAGAGCACAGAAAAAATGAGTAGCTGAGCTAGAAGAGGAGCCTGAAATTATAGCCAACTGGCTCCAAAGGCGCTGCTTTGCATTGCAGTAATCCTTCTGCAGCCCAGCCTAGCTGAAGGGAAGGTGACTGATGTGCCTGTTGTCACCTATACACAAAGAAAGATACATAGGCAGCTAGTAAATAGTCTTTAGAATGGAAGAAGAATTAATAACGAGCGAGCTATACACTATCCGAGTGTTACTGCAAGAAGCTTTACTGAAACAGCCTGCAAAGTTTGAAGACTGTAACCATGCATAGAAACAAACTGAGGTGGTTTGACTGAAAGCCTGTAATTTCCTAGATTAACAGTTTGCAGAGATATGGTTTAGTACTAAGTGAGGGTTGCTAACTGAAAAAAAGAAAAATGTTGTTCAATAGATATCGATTTGTCTAATTATATGCAGGATTTATTTAAAGTGGAGACTAGTCTGCTTTTAAAAAAAATTGTAGTGGGTGTGTCTGTCTGAGTGCATTTGCTGTTGGAAGCATTGGAKTCCCACATGTGGTATCATTTAGTTGTTTTAAAAATGTATAAGAAGGAATGCATTTCTTGATACTAAATCGTCTTATCTTTGATAAAGTACAGGTGATCCCAGGTTATGTCTATGGTGCTATCAAAGTAGCATTTGACATAATAAGGGAAATTTTATATGCCCCATGGTCATTAGTATTTCTGAGGAGAGTAACGAGAATGGGCCAAATACCAAGGACTTTGTTTGACGGTTACTCTGTGGAAAGGGCTCTGGATCTGCACGGCAAAGTGGGCGAGCTGGAGCCRTAGCTCCGTGGAAGCCATCCAGGGGTGTTTTCCTGGTCACACTTGGTCTCCATGAGTCGTGGGGACTGTGGGAATTTGGTTTCTTATGAACCCGCTAATGAAGAGTGGCGGATGACAAACTCCTGCTGGAATTTTTTCCCAGTTTTCATTAACCTCTGTATAGATATTATTTTAATTAAAATAATCTTGACAGCACCTATGAAAAAAGCTGTGGGGGTTGCAACAGCAATTAAATGTGTTGTCAAAAATGATAAGCAGCCTGGTATCACAGGAAGGAAATTAACACTCTGACCAATAATGGAACAGTAATCTTAATCCAGAGCTTTTTGCCTCTCAGGAACTCCTTAAAATGGATGGATTTTGGAGACCAGGCAATTTTAGAACAAGATAGTTAAGCAATAGGTGCCATAAAGCATCTCCATTTTAAAAGTCAGTGTCATACTGGTGTAATAGTGGCTGATAGCCAGCCAGCAAGAAATGTGATGTTAATTAGACATTAATAATGGTGTATGTGCAAAGCCTTGACTATTTTCCTAAATTTTGAATAGCAGAAAGATTGGGAATTGTATTCAATATTAGGTCCTGGCAGTGGAGTTTAACAATGATCTGCATCAGTGCCGGTTGTCTGTTTTGGGTTGTCCACTGCAGAGAGAAGGCATGGAAGTGCTGGCAGGCTATTCCCTGTTGTGAGGAAGATAGGGTTTGAGAGCCTTGGTTTCTAGATTATGTCACCCTGGGTCTTTTATTACTTGGGAGCTGCGCTGAGCATATAAATGCAGGTCTTTTGGTRAATGACAAACTCCCTAAATCATAGTGTTTTGTTCATCCTAAAGGCACGTGTTAGAACTGGAACCACATTTGGGCAGGCACAAGAAAAATCAAACCCTCTCTGCTGGCCCAGGTTGGAAGGCGCAGTCCTCTCCCCAGTCGCACTAGGCTCAAGAGGTGCAGATGGAGCTGTGGTGGGTGCAAGGACCAGGCCACTCTGCCCAGCATGCTCGCAGAAGGCCTGGTGAGAAAGGCCACCCAGGAAGGGGCAAGCTGTAAAAACAGCCACAGTTTTACTATGCGAGAAGGTGCCAGGCGATTGAACTAAAGGTTGGAGTCAAATGGCTCCTCAGGAGAAGAGAAATGGGAATAGCCCATCAGTAGGCACCAGGCAGGGCAGATACAGGCAGGCTTGTAGGACTTGGGAGTGGATGAAGCTGTCATTATTCAGAAACTCTGAGTGGAAAATGATGCTAAAAATGATTATTGTTTCCTGGGTACCCCTGCAGCACTACCTGAGGTAAAATGCTTCTTTACCTGTTGCAAGGGCAAGGGGTGAAGAATTACCAGGGATCCTTGTAACTAAGGGTTAAATGGAGAAATTCAACACCTATGTCAGCAAGAAAAGGGCTGACAAGTTTAATAAAGATAATCCTGCCTTATCCTTATGCTACCTCCCCAAATGTAATCTAAGTAGAGCTGCACCCTGGCAGTTAGGGCTTCCTTTTGTGCCCCGACCCCTGTGCCCCAGCTCGTGCTCCTCTCCTTCACATTTTCTTGGCCCACTCTCAGCAAACATGAGMATTAAAGGATGGGATGATAGCACGTCATGTTCCTGGTTAGGGAAATCTGTACAGTAACGTGCCTGACATGTTTCAAAGGGAAGCAAGTTTCTTGTCCCGCTGAAGCTTCAATAGCTTATTGTTTTTTCTGGTAATGTGTGTGCACCCATCTACACAGAGTTTTTTCTCTCCCTTTTTCATCCCTGAAATTAAAACGAATCTCTTCATTAAGYTGAAGCTACATCTCGCAAGAGCTGTGATTTGATGAAGAAGAAAATAAGCAGCAAGATGTTAAAGAAAGAACTTATTTCTTGCTTGCTTTGCGATAATGCCCAGCAGTGTAAAAAGACTGGATCCTGTTATACTAGAGACTAATTCAAAATGTAGTAGAGATATTTCCTACCCCAAGGACATTCACACTGTAAGGAAACTTGAAACATCAGAGCAAAAAAGCAATGTGTAAGTATGGAGAACCGGGGAACAGGGGGACAGCGAGTGCTTCTTTTCTTCTCTGTTAAAAAAGGCACTGTTTGTTCCTCACAACCCTCCAACTTACTGTTACGGTTGACTAACATCTTCTGGTGCATCTGGATGAAGGCTTTGACCTGAAGGATGATGACAGCCAGGACCAATGGACTAATTCAGGAGAGAGCTTTCTACACTTAAGGAGTAGCTTGGAAGGTAGCCCAGCAGGCAGCGGTGGCTGGAGAAGCCCTGAGACTGACTGGCAGGGTAGGGCGTTCACTTGGTGAGCAGGACCAGGAGACAGGGACTTAGAGCTATGAAGAGGACTAAAAAGAGGTAACGGAAAAGGGCAGCAATGGATGATATCAAAGGGGGATTGATGGGAGCAGAATAACAAGCAAGCGTGAAAGGGACAATGGGCGAGGAAGTTGGAGCAGAGAGGAGAAGGCAGCAGGGACAAAAGGCCAGCCTCCTCGATGATGACAGAGTTTTGGCGAATTGAACTAAAAGCTTCCCGTGTGAGGAAAGTCTCGTATTTGGAGAGCTCGAGGGATCAGTAAAGATGTACACTGAGTTTCAGTGCCAGCTTCCAGAMTGAATGTACACAGGAAACGACCATACTTTCTTATTGATATAATAAGAGTAAAAATTAAATGCAACAGAAGTGAAACATATAATTTCCAAGGTATTTTCATACCTTACGAAGTCAGAGGTGTAGGTTTATTTTATAAGTCAGCAACAGGCAAAAAGTGAAGTACTTCTAAGGAAACACCTGTGTTGAATAAAAACAGTAACATACCAGACATAACATGGGTGGTAAAACAAATGTTTAGCTTTCCATGTAAAATCATTCCTTTTTTTAAACTAAAATTATTTCATTAAAAAAGATAAGCCTACATTTGTTGAAAAGGTGTTGTTCTCCCACTATTCCTGACAACAATGCTGTTTAAAAAAAATGTTTTTTACAACTTTCTTCCAGTAAACCACATCTGGATTTTTAACCTCGTTGAAAGTTTTTATTGTGCTTCTATATCAGACTGTATTGTAATGGAATTGTTATTTATCTGCAAATTTATCCAGTTCCTCCTTTGTGAACAGTCTTACGTTTAACAGGGTCTTTAATTACATTCCTCTACTAGCTGACCACTACAAAAATTGAAATCCTCACCACAACTCTGTAAAAATGTTTCCACTTGCACTGGGAGACAAAAATAGAATAATTCCATGTCTTTTTGGACGGATGCCTAGCTGAAACTATGTAGGGTTTGACTGACAAGAGGATGTAGTCTTTGCTGAGAGCACTTTCTTCAAGGTCCTTTTTAGTCTTCAGGAACATTTAAGTAGATGAATGAAGAGAGGATTTATGCTAGTTTCCTTTCATTTTTGTTAACTTTGCCTGCTTTTTTATGACATTTGCCTTCTGCAACAAAATCTTTTCAGCTCATCGGGCTTATTGAATACATAATCACAAGCTGGTAAGTAGTTACTTCAGGAGTTTTGATTTGAAATGGCACTCTATTCTTTTGTGTACAGCTGTGGTAGAAGAATAAAACCCCTTTGTGCAGCTAAGCGAAAGTAGAATTATTTAAATGCTCAGTATTCGCCAGGGTTATAACTGTAAAGTATAGTCTTTCAGTGGTGAATAAATATAGTTAACACATAGCTCAGCCTGCGAATGCAGCGGAGAGACTTTGCTTGGGTAAGTTCAGAATTATTTCGTATCCAAGTAAGCTCTCCCCACTGTGCTGCACGGCACGTTATCCGTTTCCTGGGGAGCGTGGATGGGAGCTTACAAAGCACAGCAGGTAATTGGCTGCTTCAGCTGAAAAAGCAGAAAAAGCATATTTGTCAGTATATACAGAAGGAAAATGAGAACAAATGGTAATTATTGTCGGGTGATAGTATTTGTCCATAGTCTTCTGAGCTGTCTGTGAGATTACATCCATACCGACACTTTGTAAGAGCAGTGAGTGTGTTTGTTAAATGTGATGTTTAGGCAGCAACTTTTTCTGTCAATGCATTTTGGACTGGAACTTTCATATGCTTTGAATGTAAAAAAGGAGGTGAATGTGTATGTGATAACACAGTTTTTCAGAATGCTTTCTTCTGCCATTCAAGACTTGTGTTTCTGTATCTTAGTGTATATTTTTGTATCGTTACTTTATTTTGAACCGTATGTTCTTCTTAAGTGAACAGTCCTATCTCTGAAGTCAGTGGAAAGTGAACATAGCTCAGCCTTTAGGCACTTATTTCTGTATTTCTCAAACTTGCTTACACTGATGCAAATATTTCCTCTTGGAAAGAGAAAGCTTTTACTGGGTTAGATACTTTTTCTCAGTCGCACATGTGGCAGTTTCTACAGACTGAAAAAAGCTGTAATGGTATATCTATGCTTTTTGTTTAAAGTGGTTTACATCCAGATGGGATGTGGAAGTGTTTTGGCAGTGCAAAGATAATTGTACCATGTTCCTCCTAAAATAGGGCCATTTTCATGAAAACATTTTTATTCRCTGCTTTTTCTTTCCCTCCTCTCTTTAACTAAATGAAGCATGAAGTCAAGGCTGATAAATGCTAGAATAACATAAAATCTCTTTTAATTTTTGTAATATAAATACATCGGGTAAAAATAACCATATCTGGGGTTTCATATTTTAAAGATTTATGCGTACAGGTAAATATGTATGACGAGTCTCACTGGAATTGGTTGACACAGGAGTATAATATTCACTTCAAAAATCTTTGCAGTTTCATGTTGCAGGACTCCAGTCCTTGGACAGTTTGGTTTTAATTTGTTTGCTGAAAATCTCACCAAGTAACCTGTACACTGCGTTGGAGGTTGAAATTGTGCTGCACCTGTAGGAGGAGACAAAAATGAAATATTTTATGGATTTGGTAGGTCTACATGACTGTATGTATGCAGGATACTTGGAAGACTGAAAAAGAGATTATACATTTTTAACACTTTACTATCCTCACTAGTTTGTTTCCTCCTCTTTGGTAAAGAGGAAATAAAAATGTTTCTTTGCTTCTTTTATATACTCTTGTACTCTTTGAGGTGGCTTTAAATCTCCATCAGTGTCATACAAGGTAAAATGTATAACAAAGCATTAAGGGAAACGGGGATAAGACATGCAATGTCTAATAAAGGATATTAGTATTTATTGGCAGTCATCCTTTGGCCTATGTAAATTTTTTTTTCAAAGGGCACTGACATTGCTCTTGCTCTCTTTATAACCATCACTCTGTGTGCAGATGTATCTTTTCCCCATTCACCTTTTTTTAAAATTTTTTCAATGCCAAATACTTAATGTGTCATTTCTGGCAGAAAGTTCTGGTGATGAAAGAAGAAATAAAATGGGCTTGAAGCAAGTTGCTGGAGAGGCACATACAGGACGGCACAGCCATGGAAAGCTTTTTTTTTTTCAGGAGTTGCATACCAGTCTTCATACCGACTTAATGAACACAGGAGGAAGCACATATTTTTCTTGGGCCTGGAGAGCAAATGTGGTCTTGGAGTGCAAGGTTTACTACCAGTGTAATCAGCTGGAGTAGCGTGAGCGACCGTGTGCCAACTTTCTTTTGCCTCCTGTGTACCTGGCCCAATTAACTCCATTCTTCATTCTTCAGTCATCTCCCCAGGTGGCTAGCTGGTCTTAATGGGCCATAAAATGGGTGGCACTGGTCCATATGGAAATGCCTTGTGGTGTAGGCGGTCTCGTAGCCCTTTATAGGGGTCCCTGAGAGTGTCAGAGGTGGCAGTGCTGTCTAAAAGGAAATTCAGAGGATGAGTACCCATGCTCTCTTCCTGACTGCTGAAAGAGTCTCTTGAATAACATAGGATATCAGAGAAAGCTAGATTGGTTTGGGAGAGCTGCACAGAGGACCCAATGGAGTGAACTTCTGTTAGGCACAAAGGGAAGAACTTCAGCTGGGATTAGATACTGTTGTCCTTATCTCTTAAGCAAGAAGATTTCTTCTTTGCTTCTCCCTCCCTCCCTCCCGAGTAGCAATTAACCATAACTTTTCTAATTGGACTTCTAAACGGATTGTGCTTAGTTGCAAGTCAAGTGGCTCAGCTGCTTCCCTGCTACCCCCACTGTGTTTTCTGGACTCCAGCCCTCCGTCTGGAGATGTTGATGGGGTGGGAGGTAGCAGCGGGCAGRCCGTCTGGTGATAACGCTCACTCTGCAGACGTCAGAGTCCAAAGAAAAAGCCCTGGGAAAGCCTGAACTTTGGCAGGTGAAGCTCCGCAGGGAGGGAAAGCACCTCATGCTGGGAACCCAGCAGAAGGAAAGAGATCCACAGGTTTTGGGTAGGCTCATGCTTGAAAATGCATTGTAAACATTTTAGCAGGATTGTGACCTTTAAAAGAGATTAGAGCTAGTTATTAGTTCATTTCTACCTCAGCATGCTTATTTGAATAGGTGCTTTATATTAAGTGTGATAGTACGCAAGTGGCTTTCTTCAGTATTTAATAGAAATTGTGTAGAGACAAGGAATGTATTTGATTGCATATACCTATTCCTCGGGGTCTTCCATGGAGATCTGCTCAAGCTCAGGACATTAACCAGAGCGTCAGGATTGAAACTGTTGATTGAAACTGGAGTAGATCAGATGAGAAGATCTGCAAAACTTTATGGCTAAGCCAAACTTCTCAGATCCCATCTTTCTTACGTGCATATTTCTGAGCGTACCTTTGACATCCAGGCACTCCTGTATTGATCTTGTTAGCATAAGAAAGAGGTGTTGCAAACGGAAAACTAATAGTCTGGCAAACCAACTCAAATCTACTAGGAGTGGTTTGAAGGAGGACTGAGAATCGGAAAGTTGGATTTCTGACTCTTATTTTGCCGGGAAAGTCATGACACATGGGGATAATACACCTGCTCTGTGTCACTCTTACTCATCTAGCAGATTTAGAGCATTTTGTGAAAGTAAACCTGCCCAGCTTTCCTGTCATATGGGAAAAACATGCAGCACAGCTGGAAACGATTGGGAACCATTCCTGTGTGAGCTCCCATGGGGACGCAGGGCCACTGGTGCCATGTCTGGTGGCCTAAATGGGCATAATTTCCCCCCTGATTGCAGAGGAACCAGGTAATAACCCATTTCACTTCCTTCTCTTTGTATTTAGGAGGAAGAGGGTCAAGTACCGCTCTGTATGCCATGCCTAGCTCTGAAAAGTGACCACAGTATTCAATAGACCAAATCACTTGCCTGATGCATTTCAGGAATCGAAAATTTGTTCTCAAACATGCTTATTTTTGGACCTTCATCCCTGGTTAGATCAAGTGACAACAATCTAGTTCCTGTGGTCCTGATTGCTCTCTCACATGGAGCTGCACATAATCATTTGTGATACCAGGATGCCAACTCATCAAAATTGCAATAAATCAGAGTTACCAAGCAAATTTTTTGGTCAGACCTAACAGACACCAGTGAAAAGCTATTTCTAGAGAAATGATGCTGTTTTTATATGCTCACAGGCTGTGTACCCTGGCAGAGCCCTAATGTAGTCAGTGGAGCCATGTTAATTTGGCTCTGGCCAGGATAGGCCCTCATAGTTTTAAGTAAGTGATATCTACATGAAGGAAGAATAAAATCTGTGACCTTGTATCATACAAATGTGCCTGGAGAGCGCTGAGATTAAAACCAGAGATGCTGGCACCCGTCAGATTTAATTTAGCGACCTCTCCCTGCAAACCCAAATGCACCTCACTGACTTCAGGAGTTGTTAGGGAAACCCAAAACGCCCAGATGGTGATGGGTCACTGATAGCCAGAAACTGCTCACTCTGATGCTTTTTGGGTTCTTCGTCAGGAAGGAGTTAAAAGCAGTGCTGGAAGGGAGCTGAAATATTCAGACTAAGAGATTTCCAGAGGGGGTGCACTGGCTGAGGTCAGGCTTAGCATTTTCCGCTGCTCTTCTGCTCTCTTAAAATGTGAAAGGTGTAACAAACACGCTGGTTGCAGGGACGCCTGAGGCATGGCTCACACCAAGGTCATTTGGTATTTGCCCAGTTGAAGCATCCACAAATTTTGGAAGTCAAACCTGGCTTGCCCTGGAGTTGGGGCACAGCGCGAGGTGGCTGAAAGCCGTCCTRCGTCGCCTGTGCCAGGCTGTCAAGCCGCCCAGGTCAGGTGCACGTGTGCCAGCACCCACGCCCTCGACTGACTACGTGCATTAGCTGAGACACAGATATGCTGCCCTTCTCAGTGCAGTGGAGTCAGGGTTAGTAAAAATGTGTTGCTTTATTTTCACTGCTGTGATTTCAGCAGAGCAAACATGAAAAGGAACAAAAACCAGTGTTTTTGTTCACGGGAGGTAGCAGTGGGCCATCTGGGCAGCATGGGCTCCATCTCCCCTTAGGGGTTTGCCACAACAAGACGCTGCACCTCACCTGAGGCAGGACTTCCTATGCTGCCAGGGCTCAAATCCCCATTTCTTTCCAGAGCCCTGCACCAGACCTACACCCTCTGTCACCAGCTCTGCGTCTCCCCTCGTGAGGATGCAAACTTCCTTCTCCAGCTTTCACTGCGGGGCAGYGGCTGCCGAGGTCCCGGTGCTGCAGGGAGGCCATGGCCCGGGCTGGACCTGGGGAGGCAAAAGCAGGAGTGCTAAACAAACCTTGGCGAAAACTGATCATCTCTTGGCTAAACTCTTAATTATTCTGGGGCATTGAAGGTCTGCCGAGGGCAGCCAGACAACTCGTTCGGCTCCCTCCAGCCAGCTGTGTGTGCCTGGCAGGGGAGTTAAAACTCACTGAGAGAACACGGCTGTGTTTGTCTTATTAGTCACTTTAAAAAGTGGATCATCCCATGTTAATTATCCTTCTCACATACGTCAAAAGTGATGTATGATTCATAAGTAAGAATATTACGTGTGTTGCCTTTGATACTGTGTAAGTCAGGCAGCGACACGGCACAAACTGCGTTCACAGAGCCCTTACTGCAGGTGAGAGCTGCATTGGGGTCGTGCCTGCAGCGCATGGAGCTGGTGACCAGGTCTAAAAAACTTAAATTCAAAAAGTGTCTTGGAAGCATTTCCAATGCAAGAACAGAGCATTTTGCAAGTGCTGTTATTTCCAACYAGCGAGGGCCACATTAGAAATAGCTTTTTTGTTAGCTAATTTCTTAAGAGGAAGCTGCTTCCTTCCTCTCTTCATTTAATTCCTTTGCTACTTTGACCTTCACCTATGCGACTCGGTCACTGAAATCCTCTCGGGAGGATCAGTGTCAGCTCTAATAAGCCGGCTGTCACCTTACACCAAACAGAAAGTAAATGTTTCATTTGTTAAATAGGCCAGTAGAAGACACTGCCTTTTTCTACCATCCTTGGTTTTCTTCTAGGGGCAAGTCTTTTACTTTTATGTGACTGAAAGTGCATAAAGTGGATTTGAAGCTGCAGATTTAAGTGTCTTGAATGAAGACTGTTATGTAAGACTTTTCTTTATTTATCAGTTGTACTGAAATACGATCYGTGTCACAGCACAGGGTCTGGTCGCAATGAATTTTCTTATGTTTCCAGTAAGAAAATAAGGGGTACGCTGTGTAAGGAATGCGCTAGGAATTTCTTTTCTTTAGCAAGCTACGCAGGAAGGCACTGGGAAAGTAAGATTATTGCACTGAGCTCTTGGCTGCTGATGCAGGGCGCAACACCGCTTCTTGTTGGGACTTTCGGCATTGACTCGATTGCGGGCAGGACAGCTTTTCTCTGTCATAGCTTCTGTTGTGTTTATTTATTGCTCCCCTTCCACTGCTGTTTTGTGCTGACAAGCACAGCCTGTGCTTCTCTACCAGCTTGCACAGGTGGGTTAGATTTACACTAATAAGCTTGGAAAGTATTTGAGAATGGGCGTTGAGGAGAGTACTTATTTTTTTGTGCCTTTCAYGCAGAAGCTGGTGTTTGGGGTTTGAATTCAGCAGCTTATGGAGTGCTGTTTTGAAATCATGTTTGACAAACATGAAATCAATGCGCGTCACTGACCAACCACCGCAGTGGAGAGCAATTTGAGACAGGAAAAGAAGGTGGCAGCTTCTGCGTGTGAGAGGAAGGCCATGGCTTTTTTCTGGAACCTGGAGGCTGCGTAAGTATGGTTGCTTCTGTGGATTTGACTCTGTGTTGTGTTTTTTTTTTTTTAAGCCAAAACCACACCCGTATGTGGAGTTAGATGATGATGGTGCACCATCAGTGCCATCATCCTCCGGCTCTGCAGTGAAACTGTATGAAACCAGCCCCTCTTCTCATGTAAAGTAAGGCCCCTTGGTGATGCTCTTGAGGGCACCGGCTGCTCAGCGCTCAAGGCAGCTGRGAGTCTTCTTGCTCAATATTGTTTGGAGGTATCTCCGCAGCGGTGCAGCAGTACCCCATTGGCTCTCTCCTCCCCATGGGCTAATCCCCCATGAGCTCTTCAAACTTCTCCTGAGTCAYTGCTGTACCGCAGGAGCCTTTGCCGACAGAGGCTAAGGGACAGCAAGCTGYTTAGTGCATATTACAGGAGGCTGCTCTAGCTTTACCCTGGAGATCAGCTTTTCACTTCACCGGTTGCAGAAGTGGGGAGGGTAGCTTGTCTGTTGTTTCTCTGGGCATTTAGTTTGTCCTTGTCTTGTGATCTGCACAGGCTGGAGACTCAGGGCCAAAATCCCTCTTTGTTAGCACCCTAATTTATGCTCTAAACTAAGTGTTTGCAGTAACTGAAATAGATATCTATGAGAATGATTTCAAGATATTTAAATCTAGTTAAGTCTCTAATATACTGTCCATCAGTCTGACTGAGCTTTGAAACTGCGTGTGTATGACAGATATATGTCTGTCTTCTATGCAAGTATCTCTCAATGCGTCAGGAAAGGCCTTGAAAACTTCAAATCCAGAACCCTGTGCTTGGCCCTGCTCTGCAATGAGCATCCCTAATGGCAAAGAAATGGTTCTGTTTTTGTTGGTTCAGTTTTCTAGATCTTGTGTTGTTTTTCTTGGATGTATCTGATGGATGTGTTTCTAAGGCTGTGACTTATATAGATTGGTGAATCTGATATTTAGTAGTGGGGGTTTTTTTGGTCCACTTCAAAATTCTGCCCCCTGCACCCC
>JAYKAV010000356.1:525999-536032 GCA_035582835.1 Phoebastria nigripes | reverse complement strand
AAAAAAGGGCTACCTAATCATTAGAAAAAACCCCACCATCAAAACTTCTGGCTATGGTAAAACTGCACCCATTAAGCTGCACAGCTTTGAATAATTGACTTTCTCAATAACAGCTCAAGTTCATGGCTTTTCAAGTGAATGGAGCTGGAGCCCACAGAATAATTGTCTGTTCAAGCCACTGCCCAGGTGGGAAGCACAGCTAGGGTAATGAGCCAAAATGTTTTMTAAAAAAAGAAAAATTGATAGCTTCATTTTCAAGAGATCTAGGATTGAATTTATTTAAATAAAAKTGTATATTTAAGTGTATGACTGTACAAACTTATATACAGAAACAACAACAGATAATCAGCCTGTAAAATATGTAAGCAATAGATATCTTTCAGCATATATTACTTGCAAATAAACCTAGAGAAACAAAGAATATTCTTTTATGGTTAGATCCCATGATGGGAAAGAAGTCAAGTAATTGGTAGACTTGGTGTAATTCCTTGCTATTATATTTGGCAAATAGGCAACACACAATTCAAAAGATAGTTCAAACTTTATCTTTGATAAAATTTGGTTCATGTCACTCCCTGTGGATGTGAACACAGCCACTGGTTAGGAAAATGCAATGTTCCCTTGTGTTGGTACAAGGCACCTGCCCGAGGCTTTGCAGGCAGTTTATTCAGTATGCTCCAAGAGTACTGAAACTGGGCAACTGAACACTTGTTAATGTTTAAACAAATTGTGATTTATGAACTCAAACTTTTCTCTAAACTTTATATTACTTAGAGCCTTCTGTGACAGCCTCTGTCCTAGAGCAAGAAGCCTCTGTCCTAGAGCAAGAAGCCATAGCATGATATAGCACATTTTACATGCAGTGAGTCTATTGCAGAATTTTGTCCTAGATATAGGGATTTTACTGCTTATAGCCTCCATATATGAATTAGTAAAACTGTATGTTGTCTTCTTGGCAATTCATGATCTAGATCTGGGTTTAGGGCCTTACCATCTCRGACATTACAAAAATACCCCAGAGGAGCAGATGTAAAACATCAGCAGCCTCAAATTATCTCATTTAAAATATTTGCAACTTTCTTGGCTGGAACACCACCTTACTCTCATTATTCAAATTAGGCTTTCTACAATCAGTTGTGAGAGAGCTTTCCTGGCCAGAGAATTACCTTTCTCTGTTCCATGTGTTAAGGATTGACTGGTTTAGTAACTTTAAAAATGTATTTCCCTCCACTAGCTGTGTTCCTCAGAAAAGCGATGTTGGTAGGCATCCATAGCAGTTGCTAAATRTGACGGTCCTGAGTGCCCTGCTGTAGAGGCACCACCTGTGCAAAGAAGTAGGACTGCTGGGGCATTAGTTAACACAAGAAAACAAACAAACAAAACCAAACCCCAACTGGCTGGACAGTCAACATCAGGTGATTTGGCAAAGAAATATAAATCACTGCTTTTTTAATCCAAAGTATCATTTTGAAATTAATAAAGTCTCTGAAACTGGAATAAATCTTAAATACGCTTCCTAGTAAAGTGTCCTCTAAGCTTTCATTGCTATTTTGTTGTCCTCTACAAATGGAGAAGCAAGTAACTGGCTCTGAAATGTAGAATTTGGAGAGAAAATTTTGCACCTCCTGAATCTGTTTAACTTTGAAAGTTAAACTGTCAATGTGTGGTTGTGATTACGTACTACGTGTGCCAACCTACATTTGCACTTACAAGCTGCAACTGAGGTTTTATAGCTAGGGATGCAAATTTGTGTTGATTCCCACTTAGAGGTTGGTTTTCTGTGCTTTGGAAGGTGGGGTAATTTTTTGGGGTTTTTTTCTGTTTTTGTTTTTTTGTTCCGCTCAACTAGACATAGGTGTGCATGTTTGCTGATTTTTGGGGAGGAATGGAGTTTTTTTTTTTAAAAAAGAAGCTTGGCTCATAATTATCATGTGAGTGGAAAATGTGTTCCCCAGTGTGTGTTGGGATTAATACAGCCAATACCTGTGAGAGCTTGTTTCAGTCAAACAGCAGATGCTGTAAATTCCTTAGTAAGTACTTTGGAGTTAGCATTCTTCTCCTGAGTGTATAAATCTGTCTTCTTCCCCACTTCCTTTCTCTAAGCCCCCCCAAATCTGCTTTYGCTTTCTGTCTCTAAAATGCCCCCAAGCCCCAGCTGTCTGGCAATCCAAAAAAGCGTACAGCTTCCCATTGAGACCTTCAGAATAGCTGTGTACAGTGAAGATGATCTAACGTTGGATCTGTTCAGCTCTAGCAAAAGTTAGGATTTATACAATTATTTTCATAATATCCTGCAGGACCCAACGCACGTTGCAGAAGGGTCAACAATGAAATAGGCCTGGGTACTACAAACAGGTCCAAAATAATGTAACAGTAAATTGTAGTGCTTCTAAGTGTCTTATTGRTGTTGAAGGGCGGCAATGTGACAAAAATAGAGTCTTTGTTTTGGTCTGAGTGTCATGGTGATTGTTTTGTACGGATGTGAAAGCAGAGAGAGGATATGCTGTAAATTGCCAGGACTACTATGAAGCCCTTTGCCAACCTGTTAGTGTTGCTTGTTCATAATAAAGTACAAAAATGGCAAAACAGTTTGGTCATAGTTGTGAACATGCCACTGCTACATTTTGTTTTTAAACAAAAATAGGACAATTATGCAAAATAGGGAGTACAGAGATGTCACTTTTCTCTCAATTTGATCATTTAAATTTCTAGTGCTTCTGGATCCTCCATACTCCCTTCGTGATGATGGGTGGAAAKGGAATCACCATCTGCTGCTCTGAGCATAACAACAATCCAGATGATGTTCAATGAAGATTGACAGAAACATGCTGGTTGTCACATTGGAGAATATCATTACAGCACAATTCCTTGTCCAAACTAAAGCCAAAGGTGGAAGGATGCTCTCTGGGTGCTAGGGATTGTGTACTTTGTTACTGTACTAATAGACAAAAGAGAAGAGTTTACTTTCTTTACAAAGTAGCTTAATTCAGTTGTTTTTAGGAAATTATTTTAAGACAAACAAAATGAAAACTGAAAGCCCTGTTCTGGAGGTGAAAGAAACAGTAGGACTTCAGACTCCTATAAATCCCTTTCTAAAAATGATCCTACTCATAAACTGCATAAGGTAAACACTATTTTTGTCTCTTTTAAATTGTAGCTTTTAATGGGAATGGCAGGTACCCACCCTGTAGTGCTCAAGAGCAGTGCCAGAGCTCATGGACTAGTGCTCTGTTGTTCCATCTCTCATCAAAAACCCCCATGTGCAGAAAAATGACCGTGTGACAGGATGTGATCCAGATAATATTGTTTGATTTAAGAATATTCTTTTTCTTCTCTTAGTTTCTTGAGGGTTTCCATGGATAAGCATGCCATCTAAACAAGGTGCTTATAAAACGTGTATTTTCCTAAATGAAGTTATTTCACAAACACCTGGTGGCAGATTTTGGAGCTATTTCCATGGAGAGGCTGGCAATTGTGCCTAAAGGACAGACAGGAGAATAGTTTGGGATTAACCAGGTTCCCTGTGCCTTGAGTTCTCCTTCATGCTTTCTGCCTCTATGATCCTGGTTGGCAGCTCTTGCACCTAATGGTACATCGTATGAGATAATTTCAGCTTTTCTCTCAAATCTTGCATTTTTTGGACACAGCTAGGAAGATGGAATTATTCATGTTATTTGTTTCTATTTTCAGCAGAATTTTATTTGCCATTGTCAAAACCTGAGCACAAGAAGCTATGTCACAAAATAATAGTAAATAAAACTTATTAAAACAAAATGTTGTTTAGCACTGTGACTCTCTGTACCATTTGCCAAAGGCAGACTACAGTTTAATGGGCTTTGAAAATAGAAACATTARTTTAATCAGATCTAGTTCTATGGAAAATAAATGAGGCAATTCTTATCGCATGAATAAATTGTTCCTTTAGAATACTGTTTTGCACCATTATTGCTTCAAGTACCATTTATGTAATCTCCTAATGAAAGGCCTCTGTAACAGCTAGCACACCGGGTACGGAAAAGGCTCAAAATTCCCAATTCCTTTCGAAAGCAAATACGGTGTGTCAGAAAGGAGAGGAGAAGTGGGGGCGGGGGGGAAGAGTAAGGAGCTAGAACTCATTTCTTTGAATAATAAGAACAGTGAACTAGCCAGGGGAGAAAAGATCTTATAAAAGGATAATATGTAAAGAGTTTTTCACACTGCCTCAAATTTTCTTTGTTAAAAATGTATTCAAGTTTTCTAGAGCTTTTCTCAATTTAAAATACTTTCTGTTTTTCTCTCCCTCCCCCCCCCCCCGCTGCCCTGAGCCTAGGCACCTCCAAAATAAATTGAAGGAATGGGCACAGGGGTAATTGATTTGAAGAAAATGAGATGGGGATGCAAAGAGGGAATAATATTGCTAAAGAGGGAATAATGTTGCTCAAAGGAGGGAACTGGCCCATCACAGTGCTGTAAAAGTATTCTTCTAGCTTTCAGGTTGTATTAACTCAATTGCTTTATTAGTTATTACATATACTAAATATAAGTAACTATAACTCTAGATTTTGGAGRAATAATGAAATGCAACTTTATGTGCCAAATCAAGCTGTTCATTACTTGTTACGGATTTGATTCCATAAACAAAGTGCCCATCAGTGGAGGTGAGCTCATATCTTAAATGCCAGACAAACTCTGTAATGGCTCCAGGTCTCTGTAAAGCAATGCCTGCCTCCCTTTGACCTGGCTGCCGGCTGCTACTTTTGGAAAGAAAATTTCAAGTTGGTGCCTGTTCCTCTCTTCTTGTGGGTTTTTTTTTCTTTCCTTTTTTCTCGGAAAGTGCCAGCTGTCCAGAGAAAGCACAAAGGGCACAAACCAGAGTCTTTGTGGAGGGCAGACCTGTAGTTTGGCTCAATCTCTGATTCATTGAGGCTGAGCTGCTTCATAATTTCCAGTAAAAACAAAAAAGTTCATTTGTGACAAAGGCTTTTTATTTTGATTGCTGTGGTGTTTAATTGCCTCAAACTGGGGCCAGCCTTTGTTCTATCTTGCGGTTAAGTAACCCTGGCATTTATGATAGCTTGCAATTACTGTGCAAACTATCATTTTTCCGTTTCAAAAGTTACCATTTCTCCGTGCTCACTGCATTATCTAAGATACCACAGTTATGCACATCATCAGAAAGAGGAAATGGCTGTGGCACATCACATACTGTGGTGTGGTGAGGTGAGTGTAGGGAAATGTATTTTGGGGGTTTCTGCGATAACTGTTCTTACGGAGCCAAATTTTCCTAAGTGTCTGAGGAGACAATTTGATTCATTGCACATACTGTAATGTCTTTCCTAGGAAGACTTTAGATCAGCTATTTGTTTTYAAGTGATTTATACATATGTGTAGGAAGGTAAATATGAGGTAAGTTGTAGCAAAAATAAGTTAGTGAATACCCAAGGTCTCATTTAGCAATAGGCACACATGAGAACAGGATCCAGGAGTCAAGAAGGACCAATAACTTTTTCTAAGTAGGCAATAGTCTCAAACACTGAAATTAAAACAGATATGCAAGGAGACCACTTCCTACAGGAACTGCTAAAACAGCAGACTGGCGGTGCCAGACCTGGGAAAACTGTGCTGTGCTGGTATTTGTTTGTTCTGATTCGCTCTTTGGCTTCCTGGAATTTGTAGAGTTCAAACTCAAATATGTGGTACCTAAAAGCAAAGCAAGAATAAATCCCTATCTTACCTTTTTGTCAGGGGTTTGCTATTTGTTTTTTCAGGCAATACACAATCTGCATATGACACACTGCAAGTGGGAAGACAGGGGTTTTGTCATTGTCTGATCTCTGATATGCTGGGTTCCCAATAGCTTCAATGTTGTGGAAACCGAGGGATATTTACAGATGGATTTGGATGTGTAAGATCTGCTRCAAAAATAGATGCAATTATAACATAACCTTATGCAAGAGGTGTATAAATTCTTCTGTCTTTTGCCAGTGAATTAACTAGAAATGTTGAAAAGTTACATCAATCTCTCTTTTGCCAAAAGCTGTGGGGGAGAACTACAGTACAGCCTGTTAAGTTTGACAGTTTTCTGCTCTTGTAGAGCTAATCTGTCAAGCTCATCTTTTTTTTTAATAAGAGATGAACTTTGCATAGGGATGTTGATTAATAGGTTATCATACAAATGTAGTACAAGATCACTGTTTGTTGGTTTATTTTTTTTAATGTTAACAGAGATGTAACAATAACAATGTTTAAACACTTTGATAGCTTGATGTACTGGGATGGCCAAAGGCTTCAGCTTTTCTTTTTGTTCTTTCATGGCTTCGGGACAGCTAGTAAACACTTGCTTCATTYTGCATAAAGGGCGGAATCAGCTGTGTTTATTGTTGAAAATATAGTGTTGATTTGGGGAAGAAGAGAGTAAAGCAGCAGGGAAATAAAATCCTGAAGCCTGGCTGTGACCATTGTTTGGCAGCCCATCTAATATAGGAAGTCTTGTCTCCTCCTCAAAGTCCTTTGGCGTTCAGGACACGCCTTTCTTGGGTTCAATCTGTGTTCCCATGTCTAATGTTTTCATGATCTATTTATGTTTGTCCTGGTCTATTCTGTGGCTTTGCTCATGCTTCTGTCTCGCCCGGCGGAGGGGTAGCTGCAACCCCTTCCCGCAGCAGCACCAGTGCCAAGGACCTTCTCTCCCAAAGACCACACACAGTGTTTTACGTGGCTTCTACTGTAATAAGGCAGCCACCCACATAGGACTCGTAAAAGCTGACTTTTTATTTTGTCTCAGTGGTGGTTTTAATAGTGGGTTAGTACTCTGTGTGCCCGTCTAATATTAATGAGAGAAAAACAGGATGCAATTTAAAACTTGTATTTTACAATGGGTTTAGTGTTGCTTTGAAAGGTGGAGAGATTCAAATGAATTTTTCTGCAAATTAATTTATACAGTTAATGATATATATGTTTATATGAAAGGCGGTTAATCTTGAAGTGGTTTCTTAATATGTTTATAAAAATTCAGTGGATGAGCAGTTAATAGATAAATTATTGATAAAAATGATGAAAAGGTTGCGTAGTAGAAATCTGTTAACTATAAGTGAAAGAAGATTCAGTTCTGTAGATACGTCTGTAATCTCTTTAATCTCTTGGATACTTAAAAGCTCTCTTGGAGCCATCTGAAAGTTTTTATGCTTTATAAACTTAGCACAAAAGTGTCTGGTGTATCAGTTTTACAGCTTGTCTGAGAAGGGGAGTGTGGTACTAGAGAGGCCAGAAACCTACAAGTTGTTACTGACAATATCAGTTACTGCCTCTCTGGACAAGTACACAGCGTGCATGGAACAAACAAAGCCCCCCTCTGCCTCCAACTCTCTGTTTATGAAGTCTGCTAAGCAAGAGGGGGAATTACCTTTATCTAGCCAAAGAAGTAGCTTCGCCCATTCTCGTACCCCTTTGAAACAAAAAGAAGCTAGACATGGCTCTGGTTCAATGGTAGCTGTGTGCAGTCCTGCCTTGGACTGTGAGCGTTATTTTGTAATATTGCCCTCAAATACTGTGCAAAAGTATCAAACCCACTACATGAATACATTAAAATACAAGCAGACAGTGAGAGAACTTTTGATCTGTTTATGGTTTGTCCACAACAAAATGTTCTTCTGAATTAACAAAAGTGATGCATCTTACAAAAGAACTTCAGTGAAATTGTTTGAATGCTGAGCAGTTGACCAAACTTCAAAGCAAGTCAGCTCTGTTGACAGGAATCTGTCATAATTTAGTACTGATCAATATTGGTATACTGCAGTCCTTGTTTATGGCATGAAAAAAAAAAGAGGTATTGCTAAAAGAAAGCTTAAAATACTGCTATAACAACTGTTAGGCCTCACTGTATGCAGCTGTAGTTTTTATAGTGCTTTTGCAGGAGAGTAAAGTCCAGACTTTAAAGTGCCACTAGAAATTGTAGGCAATAGTATAAAGAGATGAAATGCAAGGTATGGGGTTTTTTTAATGTTGCAGTATCAAAATAATATTCTCTGGTCCAACAAACCTTTGGTGATGAAAAGAAGTGCTCGTGCTGACAAGAAGTCAGCAGGTTCACTTGATAAATAAGGTTCACGATAGTGGACCGTTGTATTTATTCTGGAGAGCCCTTATCACTCCTTTGGGAAGCGAGTGTGGGATGAAGTTCTCTTTGAGCATTGCAGTGCTGGTTGCTACAGTGGAAACGCTGTCCCTCGTTTGAAGGATGTGTGCTTTCTAGTGATATATGAAAGAAGACGTTTCTTGTTGGGTAGATAAATGAGATTAATATATGCCAGTCTGGGATTTCATGGCCAAATACGTGTACTCATGCTGTTCTGTGCACTTGCAGTAAGTTTGAAGCTCCCAGGAAGTATTGAACTACTGCATTTCAAGTACTGTGACTGTATCTCTGTAGTAAGTATGCTCCATATCCAAAGTGCCAGAGCTGCTRTATGTATGATAGAGCTACACTTGGTTTTCCAGCATTACTGATACATGGCACATGACCAACAGTATTGGGATGTTTCATGTATTAATAGGCTTATTGTCTGTTGGGGGATCCTAGATTAATGGAAGGATTCCTCAAAAGTTCTGTTCACAAAGAATGCCTGCTTTATACATGGGGAACTTAGTCCTGCGTGGGTTTTGGATTTTGGTTATAAGGTGAAGATGAGTAGGTGTGGTGGGTTACTAGAACCTGGGAATTTTTGGTGGTGTCTCTCAGTGAACCGATATCAGAGAGACATACTCGTGTATGCAGGCAAGGCTTATGCTAATCTGATTTATTTTATTCTTCCTATAAATAAAAAAAAAAAACAACAAAGGGAGACAATCTTATATACTTCCATATGTTTGTTGTTTTTTTTTTCCTTGTAACCTGGCTTTCTACTGATAGCGTGAGTTTTCATTTTTGATGTTCAAAATACCCCTGTTTGTGCAAATAATTCCTGTCTAGGATACTTCAGGGGATCAGAGGCTGAATGATGAAAAGGCAGATTCTTGTCAGCCACCATGCTGCGTCATCCCCACGGTGTGCTAACATTGTCCTCCCAACAGACGTGTAGCCCTTGCATTGTCCCTTGTTGCCGAAAAGGACAGTATGTGGTGAGACTCGTTGGGGTATTGCTAAAGAATGAGACAAACTTGCATATAACCAAGAGCAGTCTCGATTTGCCATCCCTTGTTTTTCTTTTTTTCTAAACGATAAACTAATTTTTATCTGAGTTTGTGAGTTGTGATGTCACTGTCCCATGTTCAACTTCTTATTCACAAGATCCTCTCCACTCGTGCTATTTCTTCTGCATGAATCTGTATTGTCATTTGCAAGACCATCATTTGTCTACAACTATGTATTTTTGGTACTATTCTTCATTGCCACACAATCTAAAGACTTGGTTGCTACGCATTGTGTTTCTAGTATGAAAGCTGTGGAAGTCTGTACAGAATATTGCTGTGTCTCATTTTATCATTTGAAATAGATTGCCAACTACAATCTGTGTATATTTAATTTGTCTAAAAAAAGGTGTCGGATGAATTTTCACATCTTAGAGTTATTCAATTTACCCTAATGGTCTTTAACTGAGAGTTATGTTCACACAATGGAGGATAAAATAGACTGAAAAATTTTCTCTGAGCTATTAAATTTTTGAACTTGATGAGTTCCCATCCAGTCCAGAAAATACAGGTTTCTAAGTGTGTCCCATATACCAGTGAAATCTGGCAACCAGGAGCTAGATTTGTTGAGGTTACTGGAAGATGAAGGAATAGTATAAAGCAATAAATGATGAGAGGAATGTGATTATTTCTAATCTAGAGTGATTGGAGGGCTGGACGACCAGCTTGTGTGCAGGTGACATCATGTCAAAAGCATAACTGTGCTGAGGAACTCAGGGGAAGCAGACTCCTGCATCTGCTCAGCAACAGCACCTTGCTAGATAATACACTGCAGTTATTTCCTTCTTGGAGCTTAAGGGGAAACCAAAACTTTCAGGTGCTGTAGTTTTGTTCTTGACTTCTTTATAACTCCTCCCCCCCCCCAAAA
>JAYKAV010000356.1:509703-525894 GCA_035582835.1 Phoebastria nigripes | reverse complement strand
CCAATCCCCCTAATGTATTTAAGGACATACTTCGTAACTAAACACTGCTAAAGAGCCTAATGCATCCACTCAGTGTGAAGGTGGACCACATAACAGCACTGAGAAACCTGTATTGAAAACCGTTCCACTGTGCTGAATGTGAAGGGGCAACCCAAGGAAGTTTCATTTCTGTATAGCTTATCGACTAAATAGGCAGGACAGAAAGGCAAGTGAAAGGGAAGAATAGCCCTCTGCTGTTTAATTTCTTTTTTGGTAGAAAGTAACACAAGCCTTTAGTCCAACAAAGCAGAAACTTGCTTTATTTGACAAAGAACATGCTCAAATCTTAATGACATGAATTGGCCTTAAGCATATGCTCTGTATCTTCCTGGCTAGACAAGCATTTTGCTGAATCAGGATGTAAGTGACTTGCTGGGCTGCATGAGAACCAGGGACAGAATTGGACTGGTGCTCTAACCAGAAAACCACGTCTGTCCAGAAAAGTGTGTCACTACCAGGGGCAGCTGCTTCCAAATAGCCCCTAAGGTAGGTGTGCTGTGCAGCCATTCCCTACGAGGCATTAAAAAAATGTTTTGAGTCTAAGCAATTGCATGGGGAGCATGTTCTTTTCCATGTTGTTCTTACTGAAATTTTCTGTACCAGGCTTCTCTTTAATTTCTTCAGGAGCTATGTCAAAGGCTTAGAAATCACTTTTACTCTATGCATTTTACGCATTTATTTTTATGGAGAAACAGCAGCTGTGCTGAGGCAAGCCTCAGGTGGCCCATGCTCCAAACCACGGGGTGTTTGGAGAGGTTAAAGGCAAGCACCAAAGGACAATGCAACTAATTTCAGTGAAGATTCACAGGCAGCTTAGCTGAGAAGTGCTGAGGTTGCTGGCCCTAGCAAAGCACTTAAGTAGGTGTCAGGTTTTAAACATGCGAGGTTTTTCATTTTGCTTCCTATGAACATCCTTAAGTACTTTGCTGGATTGGGATCCTGGCAGGACTGAAACCCTGGATATCTTTGCACATTAAGCAGTGTAAGTTAAAGCAAGAATTTCTTCGGATTTGCAGCTTTTCCTTACGTTATATAACATAGGTATGCTATTTCCCTTTTGGTTGTTCTTGCTTCTTTTTGTGCTTGAAAGAGTTTACTGGTTTTTTATAATATTTAAGATTCTACATTCTCTTGCTGTTAGATATGCAAATATGTTTAAAGAGCTTGGGGAAAAAAAAAAACACTAACAAAACCCACAAAACTAAAACCAACAGAAAATACTGCTCTTGCAGAGCTTTAAGGCTGTCCATAGAGAGAATTGCAATCTTGTCAAATAAGTCATTGCAGAGAAGGAATTATTTATATTCTGGCCTGCAAAAAAGAGGTGAGTTTGAGAGGTATATTTGCACTTAGCATGAAGCCAAAGATAAAGCACATCTAGCAACAGCTGAGCTTATGCTTTTCCATTGAAACAAAATGTGTTCGGGTAAGAGCTCACAGCTAACAGCAAACCATCATAAATGATGTATTAGTTATACTAGAAAATGAGTGCTGTTGAGCTTGATTCTGCTTATGTTTCATGATTGCATTACATGCCCCTCTGTCTCTTTGGTGATGATACCTTTCTCTTTTGTAAAGTTTCTTCATGCTGTTTTTATATATTATTGAAGAAGGAATTGGGAGGCTGGATGGCAAATACTGTATGCAATGAATTTTTCAAAAGGTGTTAGCTGTTAGCATAAACTAGCTGAATTAAATGCTAATAACCATCAAATGACTTTTCAGCACAGAACAACATATGTTCCTTCTGGCTGATGAGAAGAAAGCTGAACCAAGACTGGGAGAGCTGTCATGATTCAGGCAGCAGGAGCTGGACTGTACTTGCCCAGTTTGTGCTGTCGTAGCTTGCAGGCTTCCTGTTGTTCTTCTAAAACAGATTTTTACACATTGATTGAGGGTCTCCTTTGGCCTGAAGGGAGGGAGAATGCAGCAGTTTTTTCAGTGCAGAAGGAAACTAATTCAGGCAGAGGGGTCTTGTTCCAGCTTTAGGTACTCTGTCTTCCCAGCTAATGAGTCTGTCTGAGATAGATGGACTTCAGCAGTTCCCAGTACTGAAAACTGGGTCAAGGAAGAAACCAAAGAGGATATGATTTCAGAAAGAATTTTACTCAATTAAAAAAAAAAAAATCTTTTTAACAATTAAATGCTGATCTTTTGGAAATGAGCACCACTACTGCTGTTCCTCCAGTCAGATGGATGTAAACTTGTAATTCCAAAAGCATACCCAATAAGTCAGCCCCCAAAATGTGACACTAGTTGCCTTAATCACATCACAGACCTGACTATTATTTTGAGGTTGCGTAGATTTTCGAAAGGGCTGAATTTGCCCCTTCATTTCTCTTCTAAAAATTCCATTTTGGTAACGAAACATGATCTCAGCTTTCATTTCTTGCTCCAGTGGAAGTAAAAGGAATTGAGTCTACTTTCAGCACTACGTCAACTGCTGACCAAGGCTTTGGTTTAATAATATCTGATATTCCAGTGGTATCCAAACTGGATAGGCTAGTGTTCACAAGTACCGTAAAATAAGTAGAGCCATGCACCATTCTTCCCCTTCCTGGTAAGCCTATTACTTCAATGATGGTAAACATCTCTTGGAGCAATTCTTTGACCTTAGCTCTGCTAGTTTGCCTCTGTACAGGTTACTGAAGAGGGAGCACGTGGAAATGTAGCAATCTCTTGGGCAATATGTAGATTTTTGTTTTTCTTTTAGGAGAAGTATGTCTGTGCTTAATGCAGTATAGGGATGCAATGTGCCCATGCAAGGCTAAAGCATTTACTACTCTCCTGCTCTCCACTCTGCAAGCCTGCAGCAGGCAGAAATGCACTCAACAGTCCTATAGACAGCTTGAAAAAGTGGCTTGTAGGATAAATGTCTGCTTGTTTATTAAGATGGATTAAAAGACAGAAAAGTAAATGCCATGTCTAAGTACTAAGCAGTGCTACTATGCTGTGAAAAACAAATTGAACTTTACGTCTATATTACATTAGTATGCTGGCTTCTTTGTTGTTCTTGATTCATAGTTTTGAAAGCTACTTTTAAGCCTTAATGTGAGCATTTTTCTGTCACATAATCCAAAGGAACAGTTTATGCTTTTAAAGGGAAGGATTTCTTCTTATTAACTTTTTGGGTCATCAGATTACTTTTAAATTTCATGGACTTAAACGTGCTTGTAACTGTTACAAGATGAGGTGAACACCAGAATTAAAATCTCAGTCTTTGACTGGAAATGAACATTGCCTTCATTCATAGTGATAAGGATATCTGTTTTTTGTTTTCTTTAAGTCAGAATATTTTAACTATGGTAGTAATTAAGATGGTGTTTTACTAACCATGAAATGTTAATTGATTTATTAGTTGGACGTTTTGTGTAATGAAAGTTCTTTGTAGCTCACAGTAAATAGTTCCTAAAAATTGTGGATAAAGTTGCAAAACTTTCAGAAGAGCAGCTAAATATTTTTCTGCTTTATGTGACATGTCTTCAAATTATTTTGATTTAAAAATTATTCTTCATATACCCTAGTTAACAGTGACAACACAAATGATTTTTTTTTAACTGGCTTGATGCTGATAAATTCTTAATATTTACAAAACTTAAATTATATATCCTGAAGAGGACTTTCTAAATTATACAGTTTCAGCCTGTGCTCTGATCCTACAGAAAAGCAGCTTTTCATTTCCACTTACTGGCCCTATGCTGAAGATAAGACCAGTGTACGGGGGAAAGGAAGCACAGCATTTACAACTAAGTTTACTGTGTAGGGAAGTGGTACCCAGAGGTGCCGCGTTTGCCCAAGGATGGTTTGTTGCGTTGCACATGCTGAATTCTAGTTCACTGCCTACTTCAGGACAGAGTATAAAAATTTCAGAGAAAGTACAATAGCTGGAAATGCACATTAATAAACCTGGGCCATAGCATAGTATTCTTAGATTCTAGCTCTCTATGGCAAGGGGAGTGAGCCGTATTTTCAGCTGGTGGAACCTGGCACTGCTCCATGATTGCCATCTCTTGTTGGCATCCATGCTGTCCTCCAGTAAAACAGAAGCTGTTGATTCACCGTAGGTTATGTTCGTAATGAATCTATAGTACAACATTATATTTTGCTTCAGGAAAGTCATTTTCCAGTTCATATGTCAGATATGTGCTTTGTGTTAACCTGGAAGGCATGTATTTGACCCAGAAAATGAGTGTTCATCAAATTTAGAAAAGATTTCTGATTCTTTTTGCTATGTTTTCTCTATTTGGAAATCTGATCCCTTGAATCTGATCTGATTCCTTGAGAGATTTTGTTCTTCAAGATCTGCTTCATGAGATCTACTTTCATTTGGAGAAAAGAAAAATATTTGAAAACTTGTTCACTGGAATCAAATGGCCTGTTGATCATTAGCTGTCTTCAGAAGACAGCTGGAGTCCCAATGACAGATTAAACAGGTAGAAAATATATATGCAAGAACACTGCTGTTAGCAGAAAGAAACCATTAGAAAATATTTTAGGGAGCAATCTTTGAGGACTGGCTGGGTTATATACTTTCCCAGGCGTTGCAGTTGGGAAAGCAAACCTATTCAAAAACGCAAGCACAGGAAGAATTAAAACTGGGTCAACTTGTTCTCAAAGATCAGCATCGGAGTAATTTGCAAATGTCAACTTTCTTCATATAAAGGAACTATACTGTCAAGCATACACTGCATATAGGATTTAAACATGTCTTTTCAGCCCAAATGCAAGGAAGTTTGAAGGCATTGATTGTACCAATAGTGGACTGACCTTTGGGTATTTAATTTTTTCCAACTCTTGTTTGTTACAGGCCTGGTGAGATGTTTCAGGATGGGTGGCTGGTTGTTTTTTGATGGCAGTATTTATTGTGTGTCAAAAAAATCATTCTGATATTGTGTGATGGAGCAAGCAGCTGCAATGGTTGATGTCAATCCCTGCCACAGCAGTGGCAGACTGAAATGTGTGCTTTTGAGTTTCTTAGACTTGTGTCTTTATCAGTATCAGTTTAACGCATTGACCTGTAAACTGTTAGGATAGGCGAAAGCCTGCTCCTGGGAGACTGTAGCCACTAACACTGGGGCAAGGTGAGGACTGGGGTTATATTGTCTTTAAAAGCCACGGTATTTAATGCCAGTCTTTGTCTCAGAGCCTGAAGAGTTTACATATATTGGATTCTGCAATTGCCGTTTCAAAACTTAGTACTGAAATCACAAATTTACTCCTTGCCTGTTGGAACTATCTTTAGTTTTGCTTTTTTCTAAGCTGTTTAGAACAGAAGGAAAACGAAGGTAGAAGAATACCCAACCTGTGCTGCAGACTTTGGTTGCCTTTGCTGCTTCTGTTAGCTAGGCACCATGATATACTACATCAAGGTGTAGATGTGCTAGAGATTGCACTTACATAAATGCTTGGAGTTGTCTACTGACACTGTGATGGTTGTGTCATATCCAAGACAGTGCAGGTGAGCAAAGTCGCTGTTATCTCCAGGGCACTGTGCTCGCAAGGAAAGCAGAGCTAGATGCACCTAGGCAAATATTAGTAGTGAAGATGGTGATCTGGCTGTTTTACTCCCTCTACAGATAATGCTTTCACGTTTACATGAAATCCCACCAGAAAAGATTGGAACTGTTGCGATAGCTGTACTGAGAAAAGAAAGGCAGAAAGTGAGCTTGAAACGTAATATCCTAGTGATTTTTGCATATTTGTTCTATTGTGTCTCAAGAAACACACTTACCTTTGATTTTTCTAGGTCTGATTTCTAACCCTTGCGGTCTCTCCTTCCCCCTCTCCCACACTCTACAAGTATTCTGCCAAATCCAGAGTAACATGAAAATAAGAAAATACACTAACTGTGTCTATACTGAGGAAGTGGTTTCCTTAGAAATGGTAACCATATGAAAGCTATAAATGCTGATACTGAAACTATAGTTGAATATACGGATGTGGGCCCTGGAAAACGGGAAATGGGATCTGTTTGCTAGCTAAAGGGAAAAATCTTGTTGCTGCCTAGGCTTTTTGCCAAAGCGCAGCTGAAGTAAGATTACTTTAGGTGTGTGTTGTGTGGCGGCTTTTCCCCTCTTGCTTTCTATATAAGGTGCTCGTAGGAACATGGCTATGAACAAAAGAAAGTCTGGTTTGATTTCATGTTGTGATGCATTGATTTTCATGGTTGTATGCATTGACAATTGTTGTCCCCCATGTGTGGAACAGGGCTCCCAGTGCTGCCTTCAGCTGTGACTCTGTACTGCTCAGCTCCCTGACACAGCTGCTGTGGTGTCTGGGCAGACACAAGCCAGATGCTGCTCTTGCCGGTCCCATTGCAGCGCTGGTGAGGGGGTTTGACAGCTGGAAGAGGTCAGAGGAGCAATTGCTGGCAGCAGAGTGGGAGACAGAAACCAGGAGACCAAGGAGTGTTGTTACACACAGAGCTCCAGCCTCCCTGCTTTCTCAAAGTGCCCATGCTAACCAGCAAAGAGACCTTCCTGCTAGCCCTGAGTTACAGTAGCAATTTAATATAAACATGGTATTGGTTCTCATCCTGAGAAAATGTAGATCATCCATGAACATGAGGTAGATAAAAAGTTGGAGCTGGATTTCTCCAGAAATGTTGGCCATTCTCTAGAATATGGCCATGCTGTGCAGCACTGTTAGACACCAATGTATAGTCAATGAGGTGCAGAGCTTTACACTTGTCTCTCAAGTAGAAAGAGATTTGCCACTGAAATTGTTATCCTTCTACCTTATAAGGTATAAACTTTGGTACTTTTATATCCACTTTTTTTTTTTTCTCCTGGGACCTGCATTTTGATGTGAGTTACAAAATCAGTCAATCAATAGGTTTCCTTTAAAGGAATAAGCAGGAATGAATATTCAGCAGTCATAAAAATGCTCTGGAGATTGCCATCTAATAGGGATGAAATAAAAAGCAGAAGCTGATTAGAATTCCAGAAAATGGGATATTCACTCTTTATAGGAATTGAGTCTTCATATGCCAGACTTTGTAAATTAGTTCTCAATGTCCTCGATTTTAAGCACTTCTGGAGAAATCATTAAATGAAGGAAAAGTAAGAAGAATTTAAAAAGAGCCAAATTATGTTGATTTACAAAAGAAAAATGTAGCCAACATGGATTGTCTGGTTGAAGGATGCATGAGTAAAATATAACACAGTGTATTGTGCCTGAAACGTGCTCTCATCATTGCTGAAGCATTGCCCCATGCCAGGGACTTACTGTCTCCAACATGGACCATATGCTAAGCTAGAAGCATAGGATGCAATGAGACTTCTTCATGGTGCATCTTCTTTGCTTATTTTTCAGACCAGGTCCTTTTCAATGCAAGTACCTCCCTAGGGCAGATGTTTCTTTCTATCTATTTTCTTACATCCTTTGTGTGTTTGAATGCTCTTGCTTCTCTCCTCCCATTTCTAGCTCCTAAGTATATGTCTTAGGAGAGCATTCATAGGACTTGTGAGAAGAAGGTGACCTCTGGCTGCTGAGAAAGAAAATGTAAAAAAAAATTGCTGGACTTCCACTTCTCCAGAGATGTGTAAAACAGCTGCTGACATGTGGGAGACCTGGAAAGCCTCAGGGAATTGTTCTGCTTTGTGCTCAGTTGTATTAAAAATACTCTGTGTATACTTTTTTTTTAATCTATACATGTGTGAAGTATGAAAGTAGGGAGAGGGGCCATTAGAGGGTGGCATACTCAATATCTCATATGCCTGTTCTTTTATTTATCTAGGTATTACCATAGCTAGAAAACAATGTCAAGGGTTTTGAGAAAAAAGCCTCAAAACAAAACCAAGCAAAGCTTGATGTTATGTGAGCAGGGTTGGGCTAACTAATCATCGTGCCATTTTCTAGCTGATGTGTGCGCCTGACCCGTAATGTCTGTTAATTGTAATATGAATGAAATGCAGTGCACCTGCATAAGGTGGAAGGAAATTATACTGTATTTTGGTATAATTTTACTGTGGTCTGCCCCTCAGCAAGGGATGTTCGGGTGCTTTGTAAATACTACTGGTAAATCAAGTCCATTTGGAGCACTTAATGTCCTTGTTTTGGAGAAACTTGTGCACAATAGGGACAGGGCTTTTGCTCGGGACAGCAGCGGTTGGCAGTAAATGGGGGCGAGGACACGGGAGCTGTGAGTCCCTGGGCCTCAGCATTCCTGTCCGTACCATCTGAAAGGAGATGATGTCAAGTGACTCATCCAAGGCCCAGTCATTCCTTCTAACAGTTGCTCTTGTATTTTATTGGCAACAGTATTAGCCACATTCTTAGGCCAACTTGGCCATGCTGTCACTGCTGGTGTGAGTGGCCCACGGAGCTGTGCTCCCACCGGCTGCATGGGCAGCTAATGCACCCATCATAGCCTGGCCCTGGGGAAGGAAGGACTTCTCTGTGAAGAGCTTAGGGAAAGACTCAAGTGCAACATTGACTCCTCCTGCCTCTTCCACTTCAGCGTCTTCTAACTTTTGCAACTCCAAGCAGCTTATTCGGAACAACTGTTCAGAAATATGTATACTATTTTGTACACTCAATATTTCATTTTTAATACTCAGTGTAGCTGTGATGTGTAGCAGCTTTATTGGCAACGTACCTTGAATGTCTCAGTTGCTCTGAACTTTCCTGTTTGGCTGTCTGGGTGGGGGATTTCAGAACTAGAAAAATACAAATGTTAATTATTTGGTGTAGAGAAGTCTATTTTAGTGAATTAAATTAAAATGTGGATCCAATTCACATTATCCTTGTTTTTTTCCATCTGTGATGGTTTTTTTATAGTTTGGGCTTCCTGGGTGATTTCAAGTGCCATGCTAAGTGTTTGCACTATTCTTAACTTCTTACTAGATGAAAAATTGGCTTGCAATCTAGTTTACCTTCCTGAAAGGCACTGAGTTAATTTTTCAGCAGAAAATAGCTGTGGAAGGTTTCAGAGGATCATCGCATGTTTAAAGAATGTAAGTCCAAGCCGCTTCCTTGTGCACCAGAAGGAATGTCAGCAGATACAAGTATGTTTAACCTGAGAGCAGGAGGGCGAACAAGGAAGACATTGTATGAAGAGGTGTAAGTCAAGCAGAGATAGCCACTAAAGACTGAAAGACCAGAGTATTGCTTGCGAAGGTCTAGAATTGTTATTACTATTACTTGTATTATTATAGCCTCTAAAAGGTATTTCAAAGGGAGGGGATTTTTGAGTTTCTGCAGATAATATTGGAGTAATCTTTGCCTAGTAAAAATTGGCATAGCATCCATAGCTTAGAGCTACTGAGAATCTGGACTAAAATTTGCTTAATATATTTGGTTCTGGTAGAGCTAGAAATTAAAATAAGATAAATCCTTCACAAGAGGGGGAAGGTAGCTAGCAAAACAAGCAGAAAGTATCAAATTGCGGAAAATAAGCTCTGGAGCCATTGAAATGCAGACCTTCCTTAGGAATTCAGGAGCCATGTATGTAGGAAATCTTCTGAACAATCTGGCCAGCACTTTTGGGTATATAGGCACTGAATGACAGTTAAATTCATAGTAGTCTAGTTGCAGTTAGCTGGTCTTTTGACTAAATTCATCAGTACAAACAGCCAGTCTGGAACCCTTGCTCATGGAAGTGAGTACATACTAAGAGTAGGAAGGGTTTCATTGTGCCAGCAGCTTTAGAACAACTGAAACAGTAAGGAAAAAAAAGAGTAGTCCATTCTGTAGCCTTTCAAATGTATCCTTTGAATGCAGAAGCTGGCTACAGTTGTATATTCTGTACTGTGTTGATTGCAGTCCCCCAGCAAACTTCGCTTGCTGGCATAGACAAGTGCAACTCCCATTAAACTTAGTGGGAGCTGTGCTTGCTGAACTTGGCCCTCTGCCTGCAGAAAATTAAATGCATTGGCACGTTAGCCAGAGGAAAGTGTTCTTCTGTTTGGGGTGCTCAGCACTTGTTCTGAGGCACTCTGGGCTTGCAGAAGAGAGAAATTCTCCAAAATCAGGGCTAGCCAGGAGGGCTCAGACAAATTGCCTCTTCCTTCTTCCCCTCTGTATTAAATGTTAGGAGGCCTGAGAACTGTGCAAAGTATGGTCACTGGCAGGCTCAGGATGCATAGTGGCCTTACCTGCACCTTGGACTTTGTGTTCGTACCCATAATAAGAACTTCTGCCTCATAAAAGAGAGAATAAAGGAGGGGTTTGACAGGGGACATGGAAGTCATGGCTTCAGCCTTTTTCCAGGTGTGGTGGCCACAGTAGCATGTATACAGTGGGGATTGTAACATGTGCATACACTCATGCATGAAAGCACACCCTTCAGTGCCTGGAAAGAATAGAAGAATGTATGAAAAAGCCTTCGAATCTGAGACTATTTTTGAGTTATTGCAGTGTGATCATTCTCCCTTCTAGGCTGTGTTTTAGCCCCCAGCTGCACTTCTCTAGCTTGTCCTTTATTTGATTATTTTTCTGAATCCCCCTCTTAATTTGTGAGGGCAGCTGAGCTGTCCTTTCCTGGGATTTCATGAATTAAAAATACCCCGCTCTCCAAATGTCTTGGGAGTTCCAGTCCTGTTTCTGAAAGTGAGGTAGGCACTTAGTAGTATAAATCCCATTACAAATAAATGGGATTCAGAATTGCTCATGCCTATTTTTTTAAATGGAAATTTGGTCTCCTGCTAGCATGTCTTTAAAAAAAAAAAAAAAAGTCACTTTGTGTTACTTGAAATTGTGCTTAAAATAAAGCAGTTCTATAAGATGCTGGTTACTAGCATTCCTTGCATGGTATGACTGACTTCTGAAGTGGGCAGAATTATATTATCTGGAGTTGCAATGCTTCAGTCTCTCTTAGAATGTTTACAATAAAAATCTGATGCTGACAAGTATTGTGGAGTACATTTATTCTCTTGCTGTGGATTAAACAATTGATTCTGAAAGATTAAAATGCCCCACCTGCCTCCTTGCACACTTCTGTTTTGCCGTGTCAAACAATATAAAATGAATACTGCACTTCCCTCTATCTAATTGAATAATTTACTGTAAATAGCTGTCATTTACTTTAGAGCAGTAGGGGATCATTAGCCAAATGGATGTGAGTAAGTCATGCCTTTAATGCGTTAGAGGGGCCTAAAATGGAATCATCTAAATGGGACCATCAATACAGCATGCTGAATTAAGTCAGAGGCACTTAAAGCTTAAAGTCCTCTTTCTTGTAAATTACATGCTCCCTCGGCAGAAAGGTAATCAAGAACTTGCATAAAATATGGCATCTTTGTTTCAAAGCTTTATTTTTAATGAATAAAATAGTACAATTTAGATGACATGATTGGTAGGTATAACTGTGTTTTGGATTTCCCTCATTTTAATTACCTCCCTTCCTTGCTGATTGAAGCCGTCTTGCTTGCAAGCAGCTACTTGTGCTGACTAATATTGGCTCTATTCTGTAAATAAGTAAGATGAGCAGGTAATAAAATATCTTTTCTTGACTTTTATGGGTATATGACTTGATAATTATTTGCAGAAGTTGGTATTTTGTGTATGTAATTTTAGAAAGGTCCCAGTCAATCTTAATTCCTAAATGTACAATACTCTTGGCTTATTTTCACCGCTGAAGTCAGTGGCAGCGCTGTTAGGTGCTTTAATAAGTCTGTCTTTCTCATTGACTCCTCCTGGCCCCATCTAGTTCTTCCATTCAGTTCCCCAATATCCTGGAAAAGGTTGGTCTTCAGTTAAAATCAGAAGCCAAACTTTCAATGACATCTTAAGAGGGGGATGCAATACAGGTAGCAACTGTCTTGAGGTGTGAGACTTGATTTAAAAATTGTTTTAATTAATCGTAACTTTGGTAGTTTATATTACCCATAAGAATGTTCCTTTTTGAAGTTTACTGAGGTCCCTTCAACCTCAACCCTCCTGTGATTATGTGATACCAGCTTCTGAGTCACAGTGACTTTGTGGGAACAAGTGSCACATGTTTTACGAAAAATCATTTCCCTTCTGAGTTTTGACTTTGCTCTGTTTCATTCTTCTAATCATCTAGGGGTTCTAGGACGTTAAGGTTCCTGACCTATTTTTCCATGTTTACTTCTATTGAATTCCCCTCTTAGTCATCTCCTGTCAGTGGTCAACCATTTCACGTTTTTGTTTAAAATCTTTTTTTGTGCACTAGGCATTCTACTCCCACATGTATGAAATCTTTGGTTCTTGGAATTAGATTTGGGCAGATATTTTAAAAACAACTTGAGGTTCAAGGGCTGTAAATAAACAAAAAAACTCCTCCTCCTCCCCCCCCCCCCCCCCCCCCCCCCCCATTATTGCAAACGTAATCTGTCACTGCACTGAAGAGAGTAGAAGAATTTGACACACCATTACTTCAGAATATGGAGAGGTTAAAGAACTTGCTTGTGTAGCTGGGAGGAAGTTGATGACAAACCTTGTGGAAAGCAGCACAATTTCCTTATTTTCATTCCCTAGCTGTAACGACTGCCCTATGTTTCCTGTAACTGATTTTTTTTTTTCATTCTTACTGAAATGGTTTTTTTAAAGGTAAATTCATCTTGTTCTTTGAAACTTTTCAGAATTTGCTTATGAACTGCTTTCACTTTTATTGGATGAGTCATGAGTCGAAAGCTCTGTCCTGTAGTTCCACCATGAGTAATGCTTAACATTTTCTTGGGTTCTCTTTTACAAGACTATTAAATTAAAAGAAGAATCTGTTTTTTGATATCTTAATGGACAATTAGGTGGCTGGGTCTCAGAACTGATTTACATTTACCACTGCAGTAATTTAAATTTTTTCCTCCCATTTAAGGATGTCACTTTTTTCCTTGCATGTACATGTTGCTGGTCATAGCTCTCCATCTTTAAATAATAAAAACATTTCAGTGTTTGGGACTGCTGTACAAGTATTGATTCTGCTTTTGGGGACAGTTTTTCACTGAGGTCTGTATTGCCAGTAGCTACCAAAGCTGGCCCACGTACGCAAGCTTCAAGTTACCTACGTGACGTTCAAGTCATGGTAATGAATGTAGAATCATAGAATCGTTTAGGTTGGAAAAGACCTTTAACATCGAGTCCAACCGTAAACCTAACACTGCCAAGTCCACCACTAAACCATGTCCCTAAGTGCCGCATCTACAGGTCTTTTAAATACCTCCAGGAATGGTGACTCAACTACTTCCCCAGGCAGCCTTTTCCAATGCTTGACGACCCTTTGGGTGAAGAATTTTTTCCTAATATCCAATCTAAACCTCCCCTGGCGCAACTTGAGGCCATTTGCATGTAGATGGTATGCGGCCTCAGGAATCCTGTTCTTTTACCTGAGCACTGACTGAGAGAGATCATGGGCTGTTCCTCTGAAACCCCTGTGCTGAGTCTTGTCCAGATAATGTGTATCTAAAGAAAAACTTACRTGTGCAGTCTCTACTGCTGGTGGGGCAGGCTGTCTCCCTGACTGCTCAGATGGCAATACTTCCTCCTCTTGGATGCCAAGGCATTGGCACATCAGTAGATGGGCATTGGCAATACCTAGCAAGTTATTTGACATGCCTGGCCCTCAAGTATTTACTGGTATAACGTAAGTGTAATTGGCACAGGCAGTTCTTTGGATCCCGCTGATGTAAATGTTGGATTGTTGGTAGCATCTCTAAGCTTAGGCACCCTGAAAATAATGAAAGCCATATTTGCAGGTGGAATGTACACTCTGTCCCCATGAGGGGCTAGGGACATGTCTGTTTTCTTGCTGAGGCCAATTATTGGCTGTGGTTGCATTGGCAATATTGGGAGGTGATGGGTATTTGGAGATGAGCAGAGTTTTCTGAGGCTGATTGTTGTGGTTTAACCCCAGCCAGCAACTAAGCACCACACAGCTGCTCGCTCACTCCCCCCCTGTGGGATGGGGGAGAGAATCGGAGGAGTAAATGTCAGAAAACTCGTGGGTTGAGATAAAGACAATTTAATATGCAAAGCAAAAGCCACGCACACAAGCAAAGCAAAACAAGGAATTCATTCACTACTTCCCATCGGCAGGCAGGCGTTCAGCCATCTCCAGGAAAGCAGGGCTCCATCATGCGTAATGGTTACTTGGGAAGACAAATGCCATCACTCCAAACATCCCCCCTTCCTTCTTCTTCCCCCAGCTTTATATACTGAGCATGACGTCACATGGTATGGAATACCCCTTTGGCCAGTTGGGTTAGCTGTCCCGGCTATGTTCCCTCCCAGCTTCTTGTGCACCTGGCAGAGCATGGGAAGCTGAAAAGTCCTTGGCTAGTGTAAACACTACTTAACACACTGATGTTTTAGTTGTTGCTATCAACATTATTCTCACACTAAATCCAAAACATAGCACTATACCAACTACTAGGAAGAAAACTAACTCTATCCCAGCTGAAACAGGACACTGATCATGAAAAATGGCGATGTATGAAACTTTTAAACATTAAATGCTCTCTGTAGAGGTGGTAGATGGAAAAATGCTGGTATTTTAATGGTGAAATGAGCTCTCTAGAGAGATTTGGAGTTTACTTGGCTACTCTTGCCCTGTTCTTGCAAGTGGGAGATGGTCGGCTCCACAGCCCACATATCACAGGTAACAGCAGAAACAAGCCTGAAGACTGAAGTCTTCAGGGCAATGGATCAGCTCTGCGACCTCTGCTAAGTTTTGGTGCATTTGCACCTGAAATGGTCAACACCAGATTTCTGGGAATGGGAATGGAAGTTCATGGAGAGCCACACACCTAAAGATTTCCTTGGTCTTACCAGTCTCATGTGCCTGGAGGGTTAGTAGTGCACAGGCTTGCATTGGAAGGGAGTGAACAGATTGCTTTCCAAATGTGAATCTAACGTGTATCTGCCTGTTTGACTTTCAGTGAAGTATTAATGAGCAAGTTCTGTGGCATAGTCATAAATAACTGCAAGGCTCAAGCCAAAATTGTGGATAAAAGACCAAGGTCACAGTTATGTTGTTCTGTGGGGAGGAAAAACAAAGTCTGGAATCTGAGCACTCCTAGGCCTAATGATTAGGAATTCATTGAATTTAGCTGCTAATAGCAAAAGCTTGGCTCTGGGACCTTTACTTCTAACTAATTCTGGTGTATGTGTCTCTACTTGTGCCATCGCAAACTATTAAAAACTCATGATAATAATGAGAAATATTTATCAAAACATTAGCCCTCTCCTGCAATGAGACTTGTACTGTTTAAAAGGTAATTTTTCTCTTCTTTCAATATCACTTTTTAGAAAATCATGAGAACAAAACTGTGAGGTAGTTCATCGTGTACTCAAAACCTGCGTGCCAGTTCCTTTGCATAATGGGTTACCGAACATCAGCTGAGGAGCACAGTCAGTTACTGTAGTTCAGCAGATAGATGCTAAGTTGCTGGACTCCGGTAACTTGCTATGTATCTGGGAGTTACCAATGAGAAAGAAGATATAGGCCGTAACTTGTATACTTTCCAAATTTGKGGCTTTACTAAGTAAAAGTACTGTGACATGTAGATAGTCACTTTTTAAATCAAACTACACAGGCCCTTACTGAGCTACAATATTTGTAGGAATGGTAATGTGTAATACAGAGTTATGATGTTTATTACTCAATATTGCTATAAGCTGATGGAGGATGTTGCATTGACTCTACAGCACAGCTGGATTTTAAACAAAAGAAAAAACCCAAAAGGCCCAGCACAAAGCCCTCTTTGCTCTACACTAATGTTTTTGTCCTTGTACTAAGTGTAAGTGGCAAACCCTGAAGCTCTTTCTTTCCCATTTTCACTGAATCCTTAGTGATGCAAACTTTTCACTGATAGATACATTTCTGGAAAAGGGCATCCAGTTTTGTTCTGTCAGGATCAGTAACGTTACAAGCTCTCAGGTGCGGCACAGTTCTTCATATGTACATCCACACTTTACTTGCTAACAAACAATGCTCCTCTCTTTCTGTCTCTTTCTATTGTTTTGTTGCCTATGCTCTCCTCCTTGGCCCTTCCATACTAAAACTTCAGCCTATGAATTGGGGGGGGAGGGGGGAAACATTTAAAAACAACAACAAAAAAACCCCACCAAAAAAACACAAAAATATACCAAAACAAACAAACAAAAAAACCCCAACGCAATAACAACACCCAACCAAACACAAACAAAAAACCCAAACCCACCAATCCCAAAAAACCCAAACACCCCCCCCAC